>JBAMCP010001020.1:0-29518 GCA_037075105.1 Lissocephala sabroskyi
GATGAACTAGCCAGGCGGCATACCAATAGGTACTGTGGAAGACTGGAAGCCCACAAAAACAGACTGGCGCGCAATCTGCGAGCATCGAGGCCGATCACTAGGTTGAAGAGGCGAAATCTTCTTACCACCTGATTACCTGAACACTTGAATTGAGAACCACCTCACAGCAGACTCTGTAAATGTTTACAGATGGCGAGTATTATTATTTTTGTACATAAAATAGCTAATTTATATTGTTAAGATTTATGGAAAATCGTTTCAAATAAATAAAATAATAAAAAAAAAAAAAAAAAAAAAGATCAACGTGCCGATCGCTTTGAGGCGAACGTGTGAAATTCGGCACAGTGGGTAAAAAACGTCACCGCCCCCCCAAAAAAAAAAACAAACAAAAGAGAGACAAAAACAAAAGGGCAGAGAAATTAAAGTCAACGAAAGTGAAATTCGAAGGTTATGGGAGTTGGCGGGTTAAGGAATTTGAAAGAGTTTGGAGATCGTTGAAAACTTCTTAAGATCCTCAGGGAACTTTGAAGTTGAATCTCTAAAGGAATTTAAATAAAAGTTCTTTAATCTTTAGACTTATATTGTGAAATCTTGGAGGAACCTTGCCCTCTGGGTGTAGATCTTAACCGTCTAATCAAAAATAGAATAGCTTGACTTCATTTTCGGGTGTTCAAGGGACTCCAAAACGAGTTGGCGAGTTAAGGAATTTTGAAGAGTTTGGAAATCGGTAGAGACCTTAAGTGCTATATAGGAAGATTCTCAAGGAAGTTAGGATTCGATTTCATATGATAAACAGGTTAAAGATGAATCTCTAAAAGGAATTCTAATGAAGGTTTTTAAGATCTCTTCAGATTTATATAGTGAGTTCTTGAAGGAACCCTGCACTACGAATGTAGATCTCTGCCGTCTAACTAGACTTCTTTTTCGGGTGTTGAGGGGATTTTTATCTGAATTAACGAGGAATTAAAGAATTTGAAGGAGTTAAGAGATCGAAAATAATCAAAGTTTGGAGATAAAAGGATCCTCTCAGAACCTTTAAAGGTTCTCAACTAATTTGGAAACAAAAATCAAAGAAGAAGGTCCAGAAAGTCAATCGGAATGCTTTCTGCTGAAATATCGAGGGATTAACAATCCTCAGGAAATTATCTTCTGTCAGGAACTTAATGGGAATGCTTTCTGCTGAAAGATCGAAGGATTAACAATCCTCAGGAAATTATCTTCTGTCAGAAACTCAATCGGAATACTTTCTGTTGAAAAATTGGAAGATTAACATTCCTCAGAAATTCATTTTCTCTTTAAAATATAAAAAACTCCTACAGATCTTTAAAGATCTTTATGTTTGGATCATTCCAGAAGTCTATGAACTTTCTGCTTGTTTCCCGATCATTGAAAGGAATCTTTTATAAGGTTTCTTTGTCATATTAATAGTTCCTAACCACTGTGCAGCACCTTGAACGCCACATCGGCTGGTGGCGGTGGGCTGTGGGTTGCTGGGCCCGCAGAGTTCAGGGTCAACATTGTAATATTTTAATTTGTATGGAGCTCTTTCTTTAAACTCACACACTCTCATACCCGTCGTGTGTGTGTGTGTGGTGGTGTGTGTGTGTGTGTTTATTTGATGTTATTCTTTTTTAAGTAATTTCAACGTCCCTTCCACTTTTATTGCCGCTGCTGCTGCTGCTTTTGGGCTGCTGATGATCTTGTGCGTTTGTTTTGTTTTGGATTTGTTCATTTTTTGTTTTGCTATTCGATTCGTAATGGAAAAAAACTCCCCCGGCCCATCTGCCTGTAAGTGTCTGGGAAGGTGGCCTAAGGTCGGCTGGGGCCTGCGGGTTCGTGGGCGTTTGGTGGGCGTGGCAACACAGCCACTTGAGTTGAATGATCTTTTATCAAGCGCGACGCGCACGCACTCCACTTTATCAGGGGAGCCATCAATTAGCCCCCCTCCCCCCCCCCCCCTGGACCCATCTGAAGTTTTCGGGTTTTTTGGTTCTTTTTGCGCGTTTCCCAAATGATGGCAATTTCGATATTTCTGAGGCGGCGATAGTTCGATATTTTTAGACTTGGTTGGCCATTAATCTTGGCCGTATGCTGGGATATTTATCAGTCCCACTGGAGAGATCATTCCACAACCAGCCCTATACTCTTTTTGGAAGTTACTTGCTGCTCAAGAGGAAGGTTAAGGAATCTAATTAAGTCTTCAGTTTAGTACGATCCTCAAAGCACCTCGAACTGTATTTTATTTGATAAAAGAATAAAGATCTTTAACTAAGAAAGTGCTTAAGATCTTCAGTCGAGTATAATAAGATCCTTAAGGAATCTTGGACTCAATTGCCTTTGAAGATGAATCTCTAATAGAATTCAAACTAAGGTTCTTAAGATCGTCAGGCTTGTACAATTAGAACCCTAAGAAAACTCGAACTGTCTTTGATTTGATAAACAGAATGAAGATCTTTCAAGTTTCTAAGGGAAATCGAATTAAAAGCCCTGGTAAAAACTTTGAATCTATATTTTTATATAGAAAGATTCTCAAGGAGCCTCGCGCTGTTTCCCATTTGATTAATAGAATCAAGATCAAGAAAGTCTTTCAGGGAAATCGAATTGAGAAACCCGGAAAAACTTCTTAAGATCTTGAGTCTTATATAGAAAAATTCTCAGGGTACCTCAGACTCGAATTCTCTAATGGAATTCAAACTAAGGTTCTTAAGATCTTCAGAGTTGAATAAACAGATCCTCAAGGAATTTTGGACTTTTATCCATTTGATAACCAGCTAAGCTTAAAGATCTTTAAAGTCAATTAGGGAAATTGAATTGAGGAACCTGATAAAAAGTTCTTAAGAGTATCAGTCTTGTTTAATAAGAGCCCCAAAGAACCTCGGACCCGCATTCTCTAATGGAATAAAACTGAAGGTTCTTAAGATCTTTAGTCTTTCATAAAAAGAACCTCAAGGAACCTAAGACTGTTTCCCATTAGATAAACAAAATAAAAATGAATCTTTGAAGGAATTCATATAAAAGTTCATTAATATCCAGAAAATCCCCAAAGAACCCTGCACTCTGGATCTCTCAAGAAAAAGAGTAACTAAACTTCGTTTTTTAGTGTTTTTTGGGGGAACTTTTATCCCCTGGGAGTTACGTATTCTTTTAGCTTGTTTCCAATTTACTTAATTAACTTCTAAACGTGGCCTTTAGCATTTTTTCTCTTTTTTTGGGGGTATGCGAAATTCTTTATGCTGCTTGCTAATTAGCAGTTTCGTTTTGGTCTGCGGATCGTTGGATTCTTTGCCTCCGCTTGCCTCCCATTCATCTTCCTGAGACTTACAAGACTCGCCAGTGTTCAGATCTCCAGAAAACATTCAAAGCTTCTGTCTTTCGGGGTTTCATCGAGCCCTGGGGATAATTTCGGAAGATCCGAGGTTGAAACTTCAGTATTTCCCTTAACAAATTCGTCATCTATCTGGATTCCATTTGGGTTCCATTGATAGTGCGGGGCCGAGTTGGATTGATCTTTTTTGGCCCCTGAAACGGCCGCAATTCGCTAATCTCTGACCCCCACCACGCCCACACAATCGCCAATGGGTCCCATAAATTTCCTTCTCTGCCAACCGAAAAAAAAACCAGAAAAAATCCAACACACGCTCCCAAAAAAAAGAATTTCTGGCATGGCCTTCGGCTTGGCTGTTTTAGCCAACAATTTATTGAATTTTTTATTATCAACGCCAACAATATTAATATAATTAAAGCCCCCGAGTTGCGTTGCTGCCCGAATAGTGCGAAAAATATGCGTGAAGACGCCAACCCCACCCCTCCTTTTCCTACCCCAACCCAAAATAAAATCTTATTTAATATGTAAACATAGACTTCTCTCTGGGGGCAGCAGGTAATGCAGCCCCGAATCAAACGGGCATATCGACTATTAGGAGAAGGACGATGGGAACAGATTATTTCAGCTCTTTTTTACAAGATTATTCCTGAGAATCTGAGGTCTATTTTAGGATCATAGGAATCTTATTACCTTAGGGGATTATTGAGAATATAAACTGCTTTTTAAGGCTTTGGGAACAAATGTTCTCAGGAGCTCTTCAAAGAGGTTTCTCTGAGAGTCTTTCTCCTAATATTTTCCTTTATATATGACATTATTCCTGCCAATCTGAGAACTATTTTGGGATCATAAGATTCCTATTAAATTAAAGAAATATTGGGAGTTCAAACTTCTATTCAAGTCTTTGGGAATAAGCGATCCCAAGAGCTCTTTATAGAGACTTCTTTGGGGGTAAGCATATTTCCCCTTCTTCTCTGCGTCCCTCTCTTCCCCTTCGCTTCTTGTATTAACAACAGTATTCCTGTCAATCTGAGATATATTTTGTGATTCTTAGGATTCTTATTAACGTTAAGGAATCTTGAGAATATCCAACTTCTTCTCAAGACTTTGGAATTAAGTGTTCTTAAGAACATTTCCCCTCTTCCTCTGTCTCTCTCTCTCCCATCGAATTATAGGATTATTAGAGCTTAAAACTTCTTTTCAAATCTTTGAGAATAAATATTCCCAAGAGTTTTTTATAGATCCTCAAAACCCTCAAAGAGTTTCTCTCCTTCTCTGTCCCTCTCTCTCCGATCGTTTTTCTTTATATAGATAATTATTTTTGCCAATAGAATATCAACTTTTTCTCAAGACTTTGGGAATAAGTAATCTTAAGAACAATTTCCCTCCTTCTTTGAAGATTATATTAAAATTGGAAGACTCTTTATAAAATTAAAGGAAGAGTTTTTCAGAGATATTTCTTATAGAATAAGAACACTTTCCCCTCCCTCTCCCTCTCTCCCTCCCTCTCTATCACCCCTCTCTCTCTCTCTCTCTCTTTCTCTCTCTCTCTCCCTCTCTCTCTCTCTCCCTCTCTCTCTCTCCCTCTCTCTCTCTCCCTCTCTCTCTCTCCCCCTCTCTCTCTCCCTCTCTCTCTCTCTCTCTCCCTCTCTTTCTCTCTCTCTCTCCCTCTCTCTCTCTCCCATTCTCAGTCTCACTCTCTCTCCCTCTCTCTCTCTCTCTGAAGAACTATAGAGGGGCTAGTGGAGTAAACTATCCTTCGCTATCAACCAAATGAATGAAAAGATTGACTAACCCCAATGACTTCTACCAGGAAACATGAAGAATCTGTAATCCAGCTTCCAAATTCCTGCACTATTCTGATTTCATAAGCCTTTTGGCTCAAATATTAGGCCTGCTGGTGTAGACTTTCAATGAGGACATGAATCTGCAGTGAAGAAAACTCCAAGAAATATCCCCCCAAGATAAGCTTTAGTCGCGTCCGATGGAAGAATGTTATGGAAAGAAACAGACCCCCAAGAATGTCGTTTGGCCTATTAATCCGAAGGAAACTCGACAAATAACATAGTATCTCCCACCAAAAGATTAACCCCAATCCATTCTAACGAAAATCAGAAACAGACCCCAACGAATGACTTTCCTACACAATGACACCCTGCGCTAAGGATCAACTTGATCTAGAGTTTTAATTAGATTATAAATCTAGAATAAAGGAAACTCCAAGAATAATCTCTCCCATCTAAAAGAGTAAGATTAATCTGTTCAGACGGATAACAAAAAAACCAACTAAACGGACCCCAAAGATTGCCTTTTTCCTACACAAAGATCTTCTGTTCTGGACTTGTAATAAGATTACTGATCTGAATTATCTCTCACATCAAGAGAATAGCCTTAATCTTCCCCAATTTTGTCGAACTGAAATAAAGAATGAAAGAAGCGGACCCCAAAGTTTAACTCTATCCTACACAAAGATCCTCTACGCTGAGGATCAACTTGATCAAGACCTATAACTTGCTTATTGATCTGGAATGAAAACTCCAAGATTGATCTCTCCCACCAAAAGAATAATCTTTTCAAACGGAAATTAAAGAACGCAAGAAGCCGACCCCAAAGATTGACTCTATCCTACACAAAGATCCTCTGCTCTGAGGATCAGCATTGAGAATGCTTTTGGACGGAATGGAATCTTCTGCCCAGTCAGCTGAGCACATCGCTCTGACGACCCTCAGACGTGTCTATCGTTGCATTCGCACTTTGGGGGCACAAAAAACCGTCCACTGAGCTGCAAATTAAGCCCACAAAAAATATTCGGGCCGATAGCCCTACGCATGTTTAGGCACGTGGACTGGCGTTGTTTTTCGGACCAAACATTTTTTGGCAAACACAACGATTGATTGGGGGGACTGCGTATTTTTGGACACGGCTATTGATTGGCTTTTTTGGCCCAAAACACGTAGCGGGGAAGTATTTAAGGGGCTGGCGGAACCTTGGAAGAGGCACAGTTGCAAAGCTACTCGAACTACAATGAGAACTTACCTGGTATTCCTGGCGATCTGCGCAGCAGCGGCTTACGGCCAACAGGCGAACGAGGTGAGTGGGGAGCATAGAAATTTGAGGGCTGCCTATGAAACTCCGAATCCTTGGAACCTCCAGACAATCGAACAGGAGCTGCAGGAGATTCGCCGCATTCTGGAGGTGGACAGCGCCACGCTCGCCAGCCTGAATCTTAATGTGGAGAACGTGGCCACCGACCAGCTGGCCATCAAGGACATTCTCAATGCCCAGAACGAGCCGATCAACAAGATCAACCAGATCGATGGCAATCTCACGGCTTTGGCGCAGAATACCTCCACGAATTTCCAGCAGACCTTCAGCGGGCTCAGGAACATCTCCAGCAGCCTGGCGGCCGCCGAGGTGAAGGCCAATTTGTCGCTGGCCCAGCTGCTGCGGGGAATCGAGGCCAACCAGAAGCTGCTGACGACTCTGAACGACAACCAGAACAAGACCGACGGCGACCTGAAGGGCGAGGCCAAGAACCTGGACGAGGGCATTGCCGATTTGGACAAACTCCTGAGGTCCACGGTCATCCGCATTCTGGTGGACTTGGACAGGTCAGCCAAACGCCTGGAGCTCGGCCAGCGGCAGATCCTCAACAAGGTCAATCAGCTGGACGACATCAAGCTGCTGAGCGCCAACACCAACCAGCGAGTGCAGCAGGTGGAGCTCGACATCCGCTCGGTGAATGCCAGCCAGAACCGCCGACTGGACTCCATTGCTCGGGCCCTGGAGATCTGCCGTCTAAGCCACCACGCCCCCCACCAGGGGCCCTCCTACGGGTGAGTTGGCTTGTCTGAGATTCCCTCCAATTGGTATAATTTCATGTCCCTTCCTCAGAGCTCCGCGATACGAGCCGCCGCGCGGCAATCCCAACGGCCAGTCCGTCAATCCCGCCTCGGCCGAGGAGACTTCCTACCTCTACAAGCTCTGGTACGGCTGGGACTACTGAGACGAACGATCCGCACTCCCTCGACGATTCGACAGCCCGACATCTTCTTAGTTTTAGATCAATAGCTTTCTTCACTTTCCTAATCGAATAAATCCTGTACAATTTCAACAGCAGCTTCCGGCGCTTTTCATATGGTGTGCGGGTCCAGCGGATGCTTGTGGCCATCGCTGGGTTGGTAGTCAATCAGCAGTTTGTAGTTGTACTCCGCTTTGTGCTCGGACCGGTGGAGGTTCTTGCCAGCCAAAGCGCGGAACTCAGACACGCTTAGCTTGAGTTGAATGTACTCGTTGCTGGCGTCGGGATCCTCGGGATAGAGGTCGTCGCCGGGGAACAAATGGACAGAGCCATTGGTGCACTTGTAGGCCACCGGATGGGTCAGCGTGAGGCCGTTTATGGCGCGCTCTTGGGCGAATTCCCGCAGCCCATCGAGCGACTTGAAATGCAGGAAGCGCGACAATTCATAGAACTGAGGAGGCGGCAGCCAGAGCTCCTGTTTGGAGGCAGCCAGCAGGAAGTCAAGAGGCGAGCGCCACTGCAATGGAAAGCACAAAATTAGTTTAAGTTTTAGATCTCCCGTCTCCGACTCACTGCGCAACTCATGACCTCGTTGGGCTCGATGTGCGGGCTGGGCATGGCCTCCAGGGCGGCCAGGAAGAAGGCGGTGGTGAAGCGCTTCTTGAAGGTGGATGGAGTCCGCCACACCGACCATTCATGCAGCGCCCAAACATCCGGCACAACGTCCAGTTGGTCGCAGAGTTCGATGAACTTCTCCCCGTCGTTGTGGACTTTGTGCTGCCAGCCGGCGCGGTCGAATTGCTCGTGGAACTGCCCATACCCGCTGAGGCTTTTTAGGGACTTTCTGTCGCGGCACAGCAGAATCCCCAGCTCCTCGAAGGTCTCACGAATTGCCGTCAAACGCAAGGACAAGGCCATGCCAAAGGCCGCTTTCGGCTGGGCGTCGAATATCTCCGGCCTTGGACCTTTGACCCTGAACTGCTGCTCCAGCTTGATGGGGTCCATTCCATAGCGTTGGAAATGCCCCAGCCAGGCGGGCGAGAGGTCACAGGCATCGCACACTCCCCCAGGGAACACCGAGGACTCCGGCATGAAGCTCGACTTGCTGGTCCGCGTCAAAAGCAGCGCCTGGTAAAGGAAATACCGATTTAATTTTGTTTTTCTTGAGTTTTTCACATCCTCGTACATTGTAGTCGAAGGTGGGGGTGGTGGTGGGTGGACTGTGCCTGCCCAGGAGAATTAAACTGGCCGAAGGACGAATTTTTATCAAACTTTGTTTCGACATTTTGATAAGGCAGCCGCGGGCCACCTCCAATCAGCTGTTCGTGAGTCGATAGGCCGATAACACGCCTTCAAATATCGAAACAGCGATCATATGGTGGATACAGGGTGAGACGGACTTGTAAGAGAAATAAATTTTAAATTTAAAACTTAATAAAAAATCAAGGCGTTCAACTTTCACCATCTAAAGACTTTCGGGCCACTTAATTTAGAGAGTTGGACGGTGGAGTAATGAGGCGGTCACACCCTGTCTGAGCCTCCGGCTGATCTATCTAATCGGTTAGACAAACTTCAGCCGTAGTTCAAAGGTGGCCAGAAATTTCGGGTTCGAATTGAGTTACTGCCAAAATAAGTTTCAAATTTAAATAAAAAAAACTCCCACCACAGCATTTTTGAGATCCTTCCTTTCCCGCGATGAGCTCCGCTGAGAATCGCCCGGAATACCGTCCATCGGCCAGCCTGATTATATTCGCCAAGAATGGACCCAGCCCAGGAGCCCAGCAGCCTCCAGACTTTGACTACAGGGTGGGTAAATCCTCTCTAAACTCCATGGATCCTTTTTACTCTAAAAATTCCACAGCTGCTGCTGATGAAGCGCACCGAGCGCACGGCCTATGCCACGAACCACTGCGTCTTCCCCGGCGGCTCCTTCGACTTTGCCGACGAGGCCAACGCCTGGCTGACCTACTTCCGCTCCTGCGGCGTGCCCAAGTCCCAGCTCAAGTCCCTGTGCAGCCCGCAGACCACAGGCCGAGCGGATCTGATGACTGCCGGGCGCAGCTTCTCCCGGGACATCTCCCTGCGTCTGACTGCCATACGCGAGGCCTTCGAGGAGGTGGGCATCCTCCTCTGCCGGCCCCAGGCCAATCTCAAAGGCATCTCAACCGAGGAAATGGCCCCGGCCAGCATTTACCTGCAGGCCTTCCAGCGCAAGCACTGGCAGCAACGCGTCCACGAGGACGCCCGCCAGTTCCTCAGCCTCTGCAAGCACTTGAAGGTCGTCCCGGAGCTGTGGGCCCTGAAGGAGTGGTGCCTCTGGCGGTCGCCCACCACCTCGCACCGCAAGTTCGACACCGTCTACTACATCGCGGGTGTGGACGCCACGCACACCAACATTCCTTTGCTGCTGGAGCCGAACGAGGCGGTGTCCAGTCACTGGCTGGATCCCCAGGCCGCCCTGGGGGCCCACGACGAGCAGACGATTTGGCTGCCTTTCCCGCTGCTCTACGAGATGGGCCGCCTCAGGCAGCTGCGGAGTTGGCTGGATCTGCTGGACTTTGCCCACCGGAGGTTTGCCAAGGGGACGACGCTCATCCAGCCGATCCACTACCGCTGTGATGATGGCATTTTCGGGGTCCTGCCGGGCGATGAGCTGCACGACAGGCGGCCCACGGTGAGCGAGGACAGCACGACGCTCAAGGGGCCGCTGGACTACTGGATGGCCGCGGCCAGGCGGTACAATCGGTATATAATCAATGGCTTCCATGACGTGGTGCTCATCTCGAACGTGGAGCCGCTGGACGGCCACCTGCAGGTGGGCAAGCAGTACGAGGCCAAGAACTCCAAATTATAGTGCAAATACAGTCCTTAAGTTTAATCGAGGCTAAAGTTTGCCATCGCCCAGTTCCGCCTGGATGTTGCGGCAGGCATGGCAGAGTTCGCTTTTCTCCAGGAGCCTCTGGCGGGCCAGGCCTTCCAGGTCTTCGGCGCAGCTAACCAACTTGGCGCCCTCCTCGGACACCGCCCGGGAGTACTCGATGGCCAGCAAAGTGTCGGAGTCGTTGAAGTCCAAGGGCGAGCGGCAGAACCTGCAGCTGTCCGGGCTGCCCAGTTCCCCACGATTGGCGGCTATCTTGCTGCCCGTGCGGAACACCGTGGACACCGTGGAGGCGTAATTCGTCTGCAGGTTCTCCACAAAGGCCCGCGTGAGGTTCTGTATGCTGGCGGTTGGCCCGCGGTCCTGGCCGTAGGTACTGCCCTGGCGAAGGGGCGACAGTTCCTGGGCCTGCACGTAGAATTGCACTTCCTGGTCGCTGAGGTCTTTCAAAGGACGCAGCAGCCTCACTCCGTTGGCCAGTCGGTCGTCCATTAGCGCCACGTCGAGGGCAGCGCTGCCGCCGCGGCCCAGAGCGATGGCGGTGAGCAGGCTGGTGGCCAGCGTGGAACTGATGCTGGATTCGAACACATGTTGGCAGTGGAGCTGCTCGGCCACAGCCCCAATCAAATGCTTCCGTTCCAGTTGAACCAAATCCTGGCGGGCGGTCAAACTGCGCACTTGTCCCAGGCGGGAGCTGAGTTCGTTGGTCTCTGGTTTGAATTCCGCCAGCTTCTGCAGGGAGGCAGGTGAAGCCCCCAACTGGACGATGTGGAACTCGAAGGGGGCATAGCGTAGGCTGAGCTCATTGAGCTGCGAGAGGTCCAACTGCTCCTCCTGGATGCCTCGCTCGTCGATGAACAGAACACGTGCGTGGCAGTGCAGCCGCTTGAAGGTGTTTTGGGTCTGGGCAAAGTGCAGCATGTCCAGGAGGACTAGGGACTCCGCCGAGCCATCCACAACCAGCAGAACCTCAGCATCGCGTGGCAGGACTTTGGCAGCGCCCAGGGCGGCTCGGAATTTATGGCGAGCGTAGGCCAGGAAACAGTCTCGGCATTCGGGGGAGCGGAATTCCAATTTGTAAACTGTGCCCTGGAGGCCGCACTTGTTGCAGGAGCCTGTGTCGGCTGTGGTGGTGAGGGTTGCGGGGGTCATGGCGTGGCGGGCGCCATCGTCTCCAAAATCATCTTCGCCGATGCTGCACATTGTTTATTAAATTTCGAGAATTCGCGAAATGTGGGCAACTAGGTTACCCAGCCCTGAAAAGCATGCACGGTCACACTGGATAAGCTGCTCCAGCCCTGGTGAGCACAACTAGGCGCGCTGTTTTGAATTATGCGTCTTTAAGCATGGTTTGTTGTATTTATTAGTGTTTTACATTTTAAAGAAGGATTAAATTGAACTTCTTGGGTTGCTTATTTCTGCACACGCGAATGAAAATGCGAATTTGTTTAGACCAGGGCTGGAAGCAGACTAGGCGGCTGCCATTGTTCTTTTTTCACACGATTTTTCCGCGGTTGCACTTAAACGTTTCTAATCCACTTATTAAAATAATTTCAAGGCATTGATATTCTTGATTTTTCACCACTTTTTCACTGCGACAAAATACAATTTGAATTTGAATTCCGAAGCAGTCCTACACTTTGGCTTTGTTTCGCAACACTTATTTGGCAGAGTTGCCAGAGCTAGTGGAAGAGGTGGCAACGCCACGATTGGTTTTTAAGTTTCCAGCACTAACCTTGTATGCGCAGCAAAAAAAAAGGTGCAGTGAAAAACTCAAAAATATCCAATTTCGAGATCAATTTTCTAAATAATATTATTGTATACAGTTAAATTAGTGAATAAGGTACGTGTTTACTATACGCCATTCAATTGAAACTCGAGATTATTTACTGTAATTTGAGTCCAAAAAATCCCTGCTCCCCTGGGTGTGTGTGCGTGAATGAGCCTCGCATGTGTGTGTGTGCGCTCAACGCAAGCAACTGTATGTATGTAGGCGACAAATCGAGAAACTTTCTTATAAGCGCAGCAGCGCGCCCACTATAAATCGCCCCGAGGAAAGCAGCTGTCAATTTCGAAACGGGTTACCTCAAACTTGTAACGAAATCGATGATAAGACTGCTAGCGAAATACTGCATGTTCCCGAAATAAACCCGCCACCCAGCGACTTTCCCCCCTCCGCCAACATCCCGTTTTCGGGCTGCTAAATCAAACAACAAACATGAAATTGCCGAAGCGCGAAGGCAAAGAAGAAGCAGCACATTTTCCTGTGTATTTGCCGCTGCTGCCTGCGACATTTCATTAAGAGAGCGCGAAAGAGAGAGAGAGAAAGAGAGCCAAAAAAATTTTAAATTAATTGCAACTCTCTGAATGTAATTTTTCTTCATTGCAGCATTGTATATAAATTTATATTCTAAATTGAACACCACTGGTGGCCCAGCAGCGACTACAGAGGTCACACACACACACACACACACACTCGAGAGTGTATATTTGGGCGCGTGTAAATGTGCGTGCGGCGCTTTGAGTGACAAAAAATTTAACCCCCACAGCGCGGCGACGACAGCGAAGCCAACAGCAGCAACAACAACAAGAGCAACCTCAACTATACAACGAAGGCCAACACGGCGAACTGAACGAAAATTTTGGCCTTTCAACAAACACAAAAATGATATTAGAAAACTCGGATAAGCTCAGGGACTGGCTAAGCGTTGTGCTCGAGCCTCTGTAAGTTTTCTTTTTTTGCGGTTTGCAATTTCAAAATTAATCGAAATTTCCCCTTTCCCAGCTGCGATGCGGACTCCTCGGCTTTGGCGAGATACGTCATCGCCCTCTTGAAAAAAGACAAAGCGGACAAGGATCTCAAGCGCATTATGATCGAGCAACTCGAAGTGTTCCTGGCCACGGAGACCACCCGCTTTGTGGACCGCCTGTTCGACGTCATAGCCAGCGAAGAGTACTTGACGGTCCCGGGACCGAGTCGACCCTCCGGCGGCTCCTCCGCCGTCTCCCTGGGCACTCTGGACCTCGACGACCACGACTTGGCCCTCGACGACACCGTCGACATCGAGGCTGTCCTGGTGGCCCCCTCGCCGCCGCCCAGCGACCTTGTGATACGCTCCGACCATCAGACCAAGCAGCCGCATCACAACAACCTCACTAGCCATCGGGAGGCCGACGCCCTCACAGCACAGCCAGCCACACAGTCCAATGTCAATGCCCCCAGCACCGCTGGCGGCAGCAACGCGATCAGCAGCAGTGCCTCAAACACCACAGATGCCAATGCCTCCTCACACACCAAGCCAGCCTTCGATGTGAGTAGACCCGAACCTGATTATCCTGACTGCTTTTATAAGAGTTTGTTTCCTGCAGCACAAAACCAAAGACTCTCACAATGCAAGCAATAAATCGCACGAAACGATCAACAGCCACGTGACCGCATCCACCAGCCAGCAGCAGCAGCCGCCCGGCAACTTCGTCCGCAGCGCCAGCCCGCCCATGCGCGGCGGCATCGGCTATGCCGACAAGGAGAACCAGCCGCGCGACAGCCGCCGGCGCCGGGCCTCCCTGCGCTCCCGCTCGCGCTCCCGTTCCCGCTCCAACGAGCGCGCCTCCCGCCGCTCTCGCTCCCGCGACCGGCGCATCAACGAGCGCGAGAAGTCGCAGCGCAACAACCGCAACAAATCCCCCGTGGCCCATCACGGCAGCAGCGGCGGACGCCGCAACTTCGACCGGCGACGCGTAGGCGGCGGCAATGCCGACGACCGCCAGCGCTTCCCCAAGGCCCGGCGCTCGCATTCCCCGCGCAGCCGCTCGGCCTCCCCGGACCGCAACAACCGCCGGAACTCCAGCGAGCGCCAGCCCGTGCCGCCCCCACTGCCGCCCCAGTCCATGAACCCCATGAACCACCAGCGCCAGCGCTGCCGCGACTTCGACGAGAAAGGCTACTGCGTGCGCGGCGAGACCTGCCCCTGGGACCATGGGGTCAACCCCGTCGTCTTCGAGGGCATCAACAACTCGGAGCTGATGATTTCGATGCGCGAATACAACCCCGACGCCCCGGAGATCTGGGCCCGCGTGGGCGGCCAGCCGCCCGGCACCCAGCCCCCGCCGCCAGCCCAGGGCCCCGGCAACATCAACCCCTTCAGCGGCAATGTCCGTCCCAATAACTTGATGGGCGCCCTGCCCGGTGGGGCCGCCATGCCCGGCCCGGGCATGAACCCGGCCGACTATGCCCGCGGGCCCGCCGGCTCCATGATGCCCTTCCCCTTCAACCCCACGGCAGTGACCACCCCGCTGCAGCGGCAGCTCATCCCCATCCCCGTGGTGGACGGCAGCGGCGGCGTGGCCGGTCCGCCCGGCCCTGGCCCAGCCGGCGGCGGCGGCGTGGCCGACATGGGCAAGCGGCGCTTTGAACTCGAGGACACTGTGGCCATTGCCGATGTCCCCACCAAGCGCAAGGTGCCCATCAACAGCCGCCTGGGCCCGCGCATCAATCCCAACATGCAGCAGCACAACAGCTCCCTGGAGCTGCGGAAGGTGCCCCGCGGGCTGAACACCATTGCCCACCTGAACAACCACTTCGCCAAGTTCGGCAAGATCGTGAACATCCAAGTGTCGTACGAGGGCGACCCGGAGGCCGCCATCGTCACCTTCTCCACGCATGCCGAGGCCAACGTGGCCTACCGCAGCACCGAGGCGGTCCTGAACAACCGCTTCATCAAAGTGTTCTGGCACAACGACTCCACATCGGAGGCAGCTGGCCATGGCGCCGGGGCACCTGCGGGCGGCCCGGGAGGGCGCAAGAACTCCAGCCAGTACCATTTGCACAATGTGCCCGCCGTGCCGGCGCCGAATGCGGACTCGGCCAAGATCAGCAATGCCGGGGGAGCCGCGCCGGCTAATCCTCTGGGCGAGGCAGCGGCGAATGCAGCAGCGGCTCCAGACGCCAGCCAGGCGGTGGCCAACACGGCCGTGGCCCCGGCTTCCATGAGGCTGAAGCTGAATGCCAATGCGCCAGGCGCAGGGGGAGGAGTCCGGCCAGTGACCCCGGCAGCGAATGCGGCCATCATACGCAAGAAGCAGGAGGAGCAGCAGAAGGCTGTCCACCAGCTGGCCAATGGCCTGAGGAAGCGCAAGCAGGAGCTGCTGCAGAGCTACGTGAAGCAAATGAAGTCGGCCTTGGACTTGGTGGAGCGGTGCGACCAGCAGGACCCGCAAAGGGCCCACACCCTGGAGACCATCAAGGTGCTCCAGCAGACCATAGACAAGCTGAGGAAGGATGTGTGCGCCGACCAGGACCAGATGCAGGCGCAGATCCAGCAGCAGACGCCGGTGAAGAAGACCAAGGAGCAGCAGAAGAAGGAGCTGCTGGACATGGAGCTCGAGCTGATTGCCCAGCAGCAGGAGGGCAACGACACCAGCGCCCTGCAGAAGCGGCTGGAGGAGCTCCAAAGGAGCCTCAGCGCTGGCAGTGGAAAGGCCACGCCTTTCTCAGCTGTGCCTGGGGCGCCGCCAAACCGCAAACGGGCCAACTTCCCGGAAGGTTCCACGCGTGTGGACCGCCGGCCCAAGGCCATTGTGGTCACCGGTTTCGCCCCCGAGGAGGCCGATTATGTTTTAGGTCACTTCAAGGTGAGTCCAGCGAGTCCTTCAGCTGCTCTTTGCTAATTGTTTGGTTCCTAGCATTTCGGCGAGATCTCCAAGCACGACGTGGACCGCGAGATCCCCCAGTTGATACTCTCCTACGCGACGAGGATAAACGCCGAGCAGGCCGTGCTCCGCGGCAAGATGTACAAAGACAAGCGGCTCCAGGTGAGTGGCTCCCTTGCTGGATCAACTTGAATCCTTTATTAATTCCACTTTTCTAGATTTCGTGGGCCCCGGTGGTGTGGAACCCGCCGGCCTTGCCGCTGGCCAACAAGTCGCCCAGTTATTCGCCCACAACTCTGTTCGACAACAAGCTGGAGAACCCCAAGCATCTGATGCAGTCGGCCAGCGAGAATGAGTCGCTCATCAGCACGGACACCCTGCCCGAGCTGCGGCTGGAGGACGAGGAGGAGGACGAGGAGTCTGAGGACCGTTCCTGGCGCCGTTGATTGCCCCGCCCCGCAGAGTCGCCGCCCTGTTTCTCTTTGTATTTGTTGTTATTTTTTATTTGCCCCCAAATCCAAGCAACTGCAACCCGAAGGAGCGCCCGATCGCCAGTGCCAGTAGCTGCAGCCACGCCCCCAAGTCACCAGCCCCCCATGGAACTACAGCCACCCCCGCCCCCTTTGTATTTAGATATTTTTTTCACGCTATCCTTTAAAAACGAAAAACAAGAAAAACCTACATATATTATATATATTATCTATATATAAAATAACGTTTAAGATTTTATGTTGAGTTAAAAAAGAGAAAAATTCGAAAAGCAAAAAAATTGCAAAAGAAAGAAAAATCCAAAAAACAAACTGCATTGAAAACAACAACAACAAAAAAAACAACAAGCAAACCGCAAAAAAAAATAAAAGTCAATATAGGAAAATGAAAGTACGCGATCAATAAAAAAACAAACGTTTCCTGTATATTTACATGTAATCCTGGAGTTTGTCCTTGGGGGGAGAGGAAATCTCAAATCAACAGAGAATCGCATTCGAGACGGGAGACAGGACAGACGGACAGAAGTCGAGTTGAAATAACAAACCATTTCCCCATAGAAATCAAATAAAATCACTTAGAATCCACCCTCTCCGCCATTTACAACCCACATTCAATCTTCACCCAAAAGAACAATTCAAATCACTTAGAATCCACAAACTGCCACTGCATGAGGCAACCGTGGAGATGACTGAACTTGCAGGCGGGCAGAAGGCAAGGAAGTCGAGGGACAGACGGTCCAATCGGCGGTCAGAAGATTGTCGACCATATCAGAGTTTAAATACCGAACCAATTTCCCCAGAGAAATTAAATAAATAAATATTTCAGCCTATTTACGATTTACAATCCACACGGACTGCACGCCATCTTCACCCAAAATCACTTAGAATCCACAAACTGCCACTGCATGAGGCTGCTTGCGACTTATCATCCACATTTGCAATCTACACACACACGCCATGCAGGCCTGCTTCACTCGCTGAGTGAACTGCAATCTGATTGGCTAAACGCAAAACACTTGCGCCCACTCACACACACATACACACATCGTGCTTTGGAGTTTTTTTTTCTTTGTTTCGCATAAGCATAAAGGGCCGTGTGCTGGGTAAGGTGGGCGGGGGAGAGGGGGTGAATCTTTTGATAAGACTTACCGCTACTTGTTGTTGTTGGTCATCTGTCCATGTTGGCGTTGTTGTTGCATTGTCTTTGATTTTTGTTAGTTACGCGCGATTCACCGTTTTAATTTGCGGCATTTTGTTGGCAATGCCCGAATGCAAATTGAGATTTACACACACACACAGAAAAAAAAAAACAACGCAATTTTTGATGGACCATTTGCTGGAGATTCTCATGCGGCAGCAAAGCTTTTATAGAAATTTGGTGCTTAGGCCGACGGGCAACAGTAAAGCCGGTGAGGGAGCGGGGGGATTGCAAGTGAAGCTCAGGGACAGACAGGTGGGCGGACGGTAGGCAACGGACCCACACATGGTTTAATGTATGTATGTATTTCGCGATCTGCCGCTTAACACACACACACGCGCGTACTTCAATGCACTTTACATTCACACACACACGCGCGACGCGAAGACTTCGATTTCCGGAACCGCACTTACCGACCGACCGACCTTACCGCTTTGAAGGACCGCGAACGACTGATCGCGGGGGCCGCGCTGCCGCCCTTTTATATAGTTCGGGTCGCAAAAAATTTTGGGCTGCAAATGCGAGCGAAGGGAAAATGAGTTTCTGGGAGAAGAAAAGAGGCAATTGGGTTAGGAAATGAAGAGAAAAGGAGGAAAAAGAGAGAGAGAATAAAAATTAAAGAATTTGTCATAAAAAAAAAAATAAAAAAAATATGGAGCGATGAGTAACGCTATTTGTGTGAGAAGGGGAAGCGGGGGCAATCAAAAATCAATGAGACAGACAGGAAGGCAGTATGACGCCCAGCCAGCCTGTCCCCATTTATTTGCCGTTGCCCACTTCCCCCTCCCCTTTCCTAAACACCAATTCACTATGACAAAGCCTGCCCACCGCCACCAACAACAACAACTGCACAACTAAGCGATCAAAAAGGAATGAAAAATGTCTGCCTCGCGTCACTCGCACACACACACACACCCGCGCATTCTACACGTCAAACGACAAGCACGTGCATGTCAACAGAATAAAATAAGTGCGCAGTTAAATTTAGCAACTTTTTCGATCGAAATAAATGCCACGGACAGTCCTGTTATTCCTTTTTTTAAAGAGACTTAACATTCTTTTCACTAATTAAGCCACATTTCACCGACGCAACTTACGAAAAACGATTTTTTCTAATGCGCAATAAGAAACGTAAGCGAGCGGCCCCATTGAAACGAATACATAAGGGAATAAAAGGGAATAGAAATAATGAAGCAGCAACTACACCAAAGAATAACTGTAAACATGGAATGGACAGACAAAGTGCTAAAGACGGCCGTACAGACTGCTAAATAAGAAAACGTCATTCACTTTGACGCAACGATCTTCCTTTTGAATAAAATTTTGCGCGTTGATTTTAGAGTTGACACCACTTCAGAATTTTAAATAATTCAAAACGCGCGCCAAGAGTAGCAAAGGCACAAGCTGGAAACCAGAACTGCCCACTTATTTTGTTTTTTTGGTCGCAACTCTAAACTAAATGTTACTGCAAGTTAAGATCATTTTTAAGCCAAGCAAAACCTTTAAAATAGTTAACTCAATTTAACAAGTCGTTAATTAAAGTCAAGTCATTTTAAAATGCATTGAAATCAGCAAAGACCGTCAAGTTGGCAGGCCGGGCGAATATTTTTTTTAGTTTAAAATCGGTGGTCATGAATTTGCGTGGAATTAGCATTAAATGCACAGTTTTTTTAAATGTTTGCGTTCCGCGTGCTTTGTCACTCATCGTAACTACGCCAAGAAGCTGCCCGAGATGAAGTACCTGAACGTGGCCGAGAAAAACGACGCGGCCAAAACGATATCCGGCCTGCTCTCAAATGGCGCCGCTCAGCGTGTAAGTTGCGTCCTTAAAATTAAAATAATTGAACAAAACTCACCTGTTAACTGTCCAGCGCGAGGGCTACTCGGTGTACAACAAGATCTACGAGTTCGAGACGCAAGTGCGCGGCCAGCAGTCCAAAATGGTCATGACCTCCGTGTCCGGCCATCTGATGCAGCTGGAGTTCCTCAGTTCCTACCGCAACTGGCAGAATGTGAATCCGCAGTCCTTGTTCGATGCTCCCATAAGGAAGTCAGTGCCGGAAGATTTCCAGCCGATCAAACGCACGCTGGAGCGGGAAATACGCGGCTGCCAGGGACTCATCATCTGGACGGATTGCGACCGCGAGGGCGAGAACATTGGCCACGAAATAATCGAAGTCTGCCAGGCCATCAAGCCCAGGATGCCGGTCTACCGGGCCGTCTTCTCCGAGATCACCACCACAGCCATACGCCGCGCCCTCCAGTCGCTGGGACAGCCGGACAAGCGCCAGAGCGAGGCCGTCGATGTGCGCAGCGAACTGGACCTGCGCACGGGGGCGGCCATCACGCGGTTTCAGACTATGCGGCTCCAGCGGTTGTTCCCCGGCAAGATAGCCGACCGGCTGATCTCCTACGGCAGCTGCCAGATCCCCACGCTGGGCTTTGTGGTCGAGCGCTACAAGGAGATCGAGGCCTTCGTGTCCGAGGCCTTCTGGAAGATCCGCGTGCTCCACACCATAGACGACCTCACCGTGGAGTTCAACTGGGCCCGCAATCGGCTGTTCGACAAGGAGGCCTGCGAGAATTACCTGCTCCTCTGCCTGGCCGAGCCTCAGGCCACCGTGGAGAGCGTGACGGTCAAGCCGAAGCACAAGTGGCGGCCGCAGCCCATGGACACCGTGGAAATGGAGAAGCTCGGCTCCCGCAAGTTGAAACTCTCCGCCAAGGAGACCATGACCATAGCCGAGAAACTCTACACCAAAGGCTTCATCAGCTACCCGCGCACGGAGACGAATCAGTTCTCCAAGGAGTTCAACTTGGTGCCGCTGGTGGAGCAGCAGACCGGCCACTCCGCCTGGGGAGGCTTCGCCCAGCGGGTGCTCGAGTGGGGACCGAATCCTCGCAACGGCAGCAAATCCGACCAGGCCCATCCGCCCATCCATCCCACCAAGCTGGTGACAGGTAAGTAGACGCAGGCAGCCTTCCTGGTCCTTTTTTCATGCTCTTCCTTCAGATCTCCAGGGCAACGAGGCGCGGGTGTATGAGCTGGTGGTGCGGCACTTCCTGGCCTGCGTGAGCAAGGACGCCGTCGGCTCGGAGACGATTGTCAATGTGGACATTGCGGGGGAGAAGTTCTCTGCCAACGGGCTGGTCATCCACGAGCGCAACTACCTGGACGTCTACGTCTACGACAAGTGGACGGCCAAGCAGATCCACGACTACCACCAGGGCCAGCAGTTCGAGCCCACGGAGATCGCCCTCCACGAAGGCGCCACCACGGCCCCGCCGCTCCTCACCGAGGCTGATTTGATAGCTCTGATGGAGAAGCACGGCATCGGCACCGATGCCACCCACGCCGAGCACATCAACACCATCAAGGAGCGCGGCTACATCGGCGTCGTGGACAAGGGCAGCCTGGTGCCCGGGGTCATCGGCATGGGCCTGTGGGAGGGCTACGATGCCATGGAGTTGGCTCTGGCCAAGCCCAACCTGCGGGCCGACTTCGAGGCGGACCTCAAGCTCATCTGCCAGGGGCGCAAGGACCCCCGCGCCGTGCTCAGCGACCAGATCGTCAAGTACAAGGCGGCCTACCAGCAGATCATGGACAAGATCTCGGCCATGGATGCCAAGATAGCCGAGCGGCTCCAGGAAAGCCCGTCGGCTGCCGTCAGCGTCCCTGTCCAGTCTGTGGACCAAGCCAAGGAGCTCCATGAATGCCCCAAGTGCGGGGTGGCTCCTCTGGCCCTGAAGCCCAAGAAGAACCAGTCGGGCCACTACATCGGCTGCCTGAACTTCCCCGACTGCAAGAATGCCATTTGGCTGGCCAGCGAGTGCTCCGAGCCGACGGTCCTGGAGGAGTGCTGTGCCCGCTGCGGTGAGGGCTTCCGGCTGCTCAAGTTCAAGTTCTCCACGAACTACTACCGCTCGATGTTCGGCGCTCCTCGCGGCTGGTACAAGACTTGCCTGCGCTGCGACAGCGCCTTCCGCGAGGCCTTCAACATCAACCTGGACAGCGTGAAGCAGGTGGGCGGCATTGTGGGCGAGGCCCCGCCCCGAGGAGGCTCAGCGGCTGCCGGCAGTTGGGGCAGCGCGAATCCCAGCAGCCGGACAACGGGAACGGGGAGTCGAGCAGGAGCAGGAAGTCGTCCAACGGGAGCAGCTGCCAGCCGAGCAACGGGAGCAGGAAACCGGGCGACAGGAACAGGGAGTCGAGCGGCAGGAACAGGCAGCGGAACAACGGGAGCAGGAAGTCGGCCAAGAGAAGCAGGAAGCCGTCCAACGGGAGCAGGAAGCCGAGCGACGGGAGCAGCTGCCAGCCGAGCAACGGGAGCAGGAAGCCGGACGACAGGAGCAGGAAGCCGGGCGACAGGAACGGGAAGCCGGGCGACGGGAACAGCTGCCTCTTCAGCCAGCCGGGCAACAAGAACCGCCACTTCCTCAGCCAGCCGATCAACAGGAGCAGCTTCGTCCTCAGCCAGCAGGTCCACAGGAGCCGCCGCTTCCTCAGGCAGCAGGGCTACGGGAGCGGCCGCCTCCTCCTCTTCCCGTCCCACGACGAGGCGTCCCAGTGCGGACGCCAAGAGGCCGGCCGGCAACTCGGGCAGCATTCGGAGCTACTTCACTTCCACAATCAGCGCTCCTGTGGCCGCCACTCCAGCTGATTTGTTCGACAGCAACGACGGCTTCGAGGAGGAGCTGCTGGCGGCCACTGCCCTGGTGGAGTCCCAGGCAGCGGCTGCCGGGCTCACCGACGACATAGCGGCCGCCTTTGCCGACGACGACTCCGACTTCGAGGCTTTGGTAAGCGGAGGCGGATCCGGTCAACCGCCGCCCTCGCCGCCTTTCCAAGGAGCGGCGGTCCGGGAGTCGCTCTCCTGGGGCAGCCGAGGCCACGACGCAGCCGTCATTCTGCCGGAGGCCAAACGCCCGCGGCTCAGCGAGAACGGTCAGGCCGAGGGTCCTGCAGTCCTGTGCAGCGGCTGCCAGCAGCCGGCGCGCCAGCAGACCGTCCGCCGCGAGGGCCCCAACCAGGGGCGCCTCTTCTTCAAGTGCCCGCAGGCCCAGGAGTGCAAGTTCTTCCAGTGGGCGGATGCCCCGCCCCCGGCCGCCGCCACCAGCGACTCTTGGGGCAGCCAGCGGAGCTCAGCGGCCTCCACATCGACGGGGATGACAGGCAGCGTCGCCCAGCCGGCGGAGGAGGAGGGGGCGGTGAAGTGCCAGTGCGGACAGCCGGCCAGCAGCCTGACGGTGCGCAAGGAAGGACCCAACCAGGGGCGGCGGTTCCACGGCTGCCAGACGCGCAGCTGCGACTTCTTCCAGTGGGCGGCCGAGGAGGGCGACGAGAACCGAGGTGAGTCCGCCAGGCAATTCGTGGAGTCCTTATAATGTCCTTTGTCCTTGCAGTGTACATGGCCTGGGGCAGCAGCGCTCAGGCGGAAGGCGCGGCCAGCCGGCGGGGCGGTGGATCCTCTCGGGGGCGTGGCTCTGCTCGGGGAGGGGGCGGGGCTCGGCGTTGCGGTCTCTGTCGGCAGGAAGGACACACGCGCAGCAAATGTCCTCGCAAGGCGGAGTTCGAGTACTGAGGGCCTCAGGGGGCGTGGCGTCTTCTTAAATTTTAAACATTTTTCTTTTAATTCTCTCGCGGAGGGGAAACTTCGAAATGTACAATAATACATAGAGCGCGGGGGGGGGGGGGGGGAAAGAACTTAATTAACATCCCAAAATTCTTACTCCATTTTTTGAGTTTTTCATTTTGGAAGATTTCGGGGGACACACGGGAAGTAAAATTCGTTTCTTTTTCGTTTCTCGCCTGAGCAGAGGAGCTGCCTAAATCTAAGTACATACATAAGTACAGTTAACAATTACATATATATTAAGTTGGGTGGGGGCGGGGGTTAAATAAATAAAGAGTCAAGTTCAAGTTTGGAATGCATTGGTGATCGATGTAAGCGAGGCCGATATGTAAATTAGGCAAGTGGCGGACTCTCTTCACCCATTGAGCCAAAAGGTAAATTGGCAAGGGAGAAGAGAGCAAAAACGCCAACAAGCCCGCTTGAGTAGTTTGGAATGCATGGGTAGTGAGAGCAACGGGCCACGTGGCCGCGTGACGGTTTTAAATGCTTTGGAACACACATACACCGAGAGAGAACAGATTACAGTTTTGAATGCACGAAAACAGAGAGTTAAGGTAAGCCACAGTTTTAAATGCTTTGGAACACACATACACAGAGAGAGAAAAATTGACAGTTTTGAATGCACGAGTACAGAGAGTTAAGGTAAGCCACAGTTTGAAAAGCTTTGGGACACTCATTCACATACATAAAGAGAGTGATAGCGGAATAGGAACAGTTTAGAATGTATGAGTTCTTGGATGAAACAGTTTGAGATGCATGGGTGTTTAAATGACGAGTCGTTGGGTTGCCACAGTTTGAATGCTATTAAGCACAAAGAGGGAGATGGCAAAAGATGAACAGTTTGAAGTGCATGAGTGAGTTATGAGATTTGCGTAGTTTTAAAGGCTTTGGAAGAGTTTGAGATGCACGTTTAGGTAAACAAGACACAGTTTTAAAAGCTTTTAAACACTAAGACATTTGGCGAGAGATGAACAGTTTAGAATGCATGAAAAACCGAAGAGCCGTCTTGGGGACACACAGATATAAAGAGAGTGATAGCGAGATAGGAACAGTTTAAAATGCACGAGTTCTTTGCTTTGAGACAGTTTGAAATGCACGAGTGTTATACGCGACAGTTTAAAATGCACGAGTTCTTTGCTTTGAAACAGTTTGAGATGCACGAGTGTTTGAAGCGACAAGTCGTAGGCTTGCCACAGTTTTAAATGCTTATAGAGATGACGCGAGATGAACAGTTTGGAATGCACGAGGGGCCGAGTAAGCCACAGTTTTAAATGCTCTGAGACACACACAAAGAGAAACGGCGAAACAGCGAGAGAGTAACGGTTATCACTAAAATTGAGCACACACACACATAAAAAGTGGAGAAAGATCAGGAGATGGGGAAAGGAGGTGGGGGATTAGATTTCCACTTCTGGGGTGAATTTGCGTCAGAAGTAAATCTCCTCTTCCTCGGGCTTGGCGCGCGGAGCCTGCCCCGTGGGCATCCTCACCGCCGTCGTCGTTGTCGTTGTCCTGCTGCTCGTAGGCGTCCCCCGCTGGCCACCGCCATAATGCGCATAATGCGACTCCGCCCGCGTCACCGGCGTCTGCGTCTGCTGGATAATCGCCGGCGAGCTGCCCGTCCGCGAATGCTGCGGCACCACGCCCACCGCTCCCGCCCCCGCGGCCCTCTTGTCGGCCAACTTGAGCGGGAACATCTGCTGGACGCCGGCCGAGGCGCCCGCGCTGTTGAAGCTGGCGGACTTGTCAATCCGCGCGGAGCTGCCCGCCGAGGACAACTTCATCGGCAGCTTCTGCTTGACCGTCGAGTTGCCCCCCTTGGGGGCGTTGTTGGCGCTCAGCAGGTTCACCGGCGGCGTCTTCGAGGCCGTCGAGGTGTTCAGCCATTTGCGCCGGTCCACTGTCCCCAAAGGCGCTGGCGTGGAGGTCAGCACACCGCCATCGGTTTCATGGGCCAAATCATCCGCCTGGACAGCGGCCGCCAGCGTGGGCGAGGCTATGGGCAGCGGGGTGCTGGGCGAGAGCAGCAGTCCTTGGCTGGAGAGGAGCTCCATTTTGCGGTAGAGCTGCTCCCGCTGCTGGCGCACGTCCTCCTGCTCGGCCTTGATCTGCTGCTGGACGAGCAGCTGCTGGGCTTTGGTCTCGGCCAGCTCCTGCTCCTGCTGCTCCCGCTGGCGCTGCCAGGCGGTCTTCTCCTCCTGCAGCTTGTCCTGCAGGTTGCGCAGCTCCTCCAGCTGGTCGTTGTGGGTGTAGGCGCTGCGCGGGCTCTCCCGGTACAAGGCCAGCTGGAGCTGCAGGTTCTGGATGCTGGTCATCTGCTGGGAGATGATGCAGAGCAAAGTGTGCAAATGGTGGGAGACCTGCAGGACCGCATAGTTGTGCTCCTTGAGGCTGGCGGCGTCCAAGGCAGCCGGCACGGTGCTGGCATGCAGCTCAGCCAGAGGAGCAGCCGGCGCGGGCGCTGGGGCGGGCGTCTTGAGTTCCCGCTTCTCCTCCAGCTCCTGGAGGCGCGGGCTGAGCACCTGGAGGGCCGCCAGCTTGGCAGCCTCGCGGCAGGGGAAACTACCGCCAATCTTGCCGCGCTTCTCGTCAAAGCCGGCAAAGGTCTCCGCCCGCTTGGGCAGCGTGGGGGAGGCGTAGTGGTCGCTCTGCTTCTCGCCCACGGAGCTCACCGTGCGGGAGACGGGCAGGCCGGTGGCTGCGGTGTAGACGGTGGCGGCCAGCTGGCTAATGTCCTGGACCGTGTGGAGCACGCGCTTCCAGAGCTCCGCCGTGTCGCAGTCGGAGTTGACCAGCTCCTTGTAGGAGCCGAAGGCAGCCAGGAAACTGGCGGCCCCGGCAGTGGGAGCCGCCCCGCCGTTCACTGCATTGAAATGCTGCTGCTCTTTGAGGAGGTTGAGCTGGAGGAGGAGCTTCTCTTCGAGGAGGAGGGCCTGCTCGATGTCCTTCTGGCGCATCTTCTCGATGATCTCGCGCTTGTTGACGCCAATGCGCAGCTTCTCCTCGGCCGTGAGGTCCTCGGCCTCGATGATGTCCGTGGCCGGGCAGTCCAAGACAGCCTGGCGTATGGCCTGGATCCAGGCCAGCTTGTCCTTGGGCGTCTGCACCTTCAGCTCGTACATCTCCGGGAAGTCAGGATTCGAGGAGATTATATAGATGCCTCTAGATTCCGTGCCGGCCTTCTCGCGGATCAGCAGCTTCTGGAGCGGCACCACGCCGGCCTTGTGCTCGGGGGTGAAGAAGCTGTACTTGTGGGCCGAGTTCTCGTTGAGGAAGCACAGGCAGTCGGTGAGGACCACGACCAGGACGAGCTGGGTCTTGGCCCGGCCCTGCATGAGGGTGGCCAGGCCCTCGAACTTGAGGCGCCGGCGGGACTCCACGCCGAGCTCAGTCTTGCGGAAGGGCTTCTCCTTGTAGATGGCGAAGGACTTGGCGTCCACGCGGCTGTAGATCTCCATTTGCCGTTCCCTCAGCTCCTTCTCGGCCACGCAGGCATCCACATCCACCAGCAAGGACTTCACCAGATTCAAGGCATGCTGGAGTTTGTCCGTCTCCAGTTTGTTGTCCCGCGCGCTTTTGAGCAGCGGCTCGATGAGCAGAGGATACTTGGTGAGCCGCTGGGTCACGAACAGGATGCACTCGGGTATGCCCTTCTTCTTGAGCAGCGGGTTCTGCTGGCAATGCTTGTACCACTCGGCGAAGGTGGGCTCGGTGAGGCACTGCTTGAATTGCTCGAGGGCGCTGCGGTGGTTGGCGCAGAACTCGCCGTAGGCCAGGCGCAGGCACTGGGCCTGCTCGAGCGAGAAGAAGTCCAGCAGGATGTCGGCTATGCTGTCCACTTGGTGGTGCTCGCGCTGCTTGAGGCGCAGCTGGCGCAGGAAGCAGGTGTGCAGCTCGGTCAGCTGGTGCAGGCGGGGGAACATGCTCTGGATGGGGAAGGTGGGGAAGTGGCGCTCGAGGCTCTCCACGAAGACCTTCTGCATGACGATGAGGGTCTGGCAGTGGTGCTTCTCGGTCATGATGAACTCGTAGATGTGCTCCTGGCGCTTGATCTGCGGCTCTTTCAGGGTCTTCAGCAGCTCCTTGGGCACCCCCGGAGTCCAGGAGTCGTGCTCTTTCAAAACAATGCCCAGGGCAGGATCGGCGCCCAAATCTTGGGCCTCGATGGGTGGCTCGTTGAGGAACTCGGCCCTGATGAGGGGCGTGTCGTCGTTGAGGGTTTGAGAGTCCGGGCCGTCGTAGTAGTCCTTGCCGGGCAGGAGTTTGCTTTTGTTTTGGGCCTTGCACTCGGCCTGGTGGTCTTTGATTTGGGCCAGGGTTATGCTGGCCCCGCACACATCGCAGGCGCTGACCTGGCCGCCAATGGACTTCATCTTGGCCTTGTCCTTCTTCTTGCGGAAGAACAGGGAGCCTCGCTTGCGTCGCTTCTCAACGTTGTCGTAGACTTCGATCTTGGCATGGGCTCGCAGGAGGCTTTGATTCTCATCCTCGCTGTCGGTCAAGTGCCGCGCAATGGCCTTCAAATCCTCCTTGGCTATAATGGACGAGGTGGATATGCTTTTCTGCAAGGGAATGCGGCTTATGATTTCCGTGGCCAGGCTCCTTTTGGCCGCTATGCGCTCAAAGTCGCGGGCCAATTCGGCCTCGTTGAGCGAATGCGTGGAAATGCCTGGAAAGAAACCGCACGAAATTAATCAAAATCGAGGGCACGGCCAATTGCTTAGTCGTTATATCAGGCAGGGCCGTTCTGATAAGAGGCTTTTATGGAATTTCTTATCGCCTGCCAGTCAATTCAAATTTTAAGATCTGCGCGCCAACAAAAAATCGCTGCGATTTATCGATCTTTCTAGTTATCGGCAGGGCAACCCTGGTCAACTTACCACCTGTGCTGTTCCTGGCCGAGCGCCGGCGCTGCTCGGTCACGCGTATGGTCTCCTGCTCCTCGCTGTCCAGGCTGGACAGACTGACGCTCTTGTTGGTGCAGTCCCCGGCCGCGCTGGCATCGTCCACGGCCGTCCAGGACTTGCGGCGGTCCGTGTTGAGCAGACTCTGCTGCGGGGCCGTCGACCACATCACATAGTGGGAACCAGGGCCGCCACCTGCCCCGCCAGAGCTGCCACCCACCGAGCCACTCAGGTCCGGCAACGAAGCACT
This sequence comes from Lissocephala sabroskyi, assembly GCA_037075105.1. Taxonomy (NCBI): domain Eukaryota; kingdom Metazoa; phylum Arthropoda; class Insecta; order Diptera; family Drosophilidae; genus Lissocephala; species Lissocephala sabroskyi. The sequence goes on from JBAMCP010001020.1 coordinate 28,344, forward strand.
CAAGATGGCCGCATTGATCAGCCCGTAATTGGACAGACCGTCCTGCATGTGCTGGCTGGAGTTTTTCATCTGGACCACCGTCTCCCGTATATTCTGCAGCTGGCTGAGGGTGTCCTCGAAGATGTTGTTGTACTTGGAGGCCGAGGCCGGGCTGTGCGGCGTTACATTTATCGTGGGTATCATGTTGTTGTTGGTGTGGTTGTTGTTGTTCAGGCTGTTGTTGTTGGTGGCGTGCAGGTGCGCCAAAGAGGGGCTGGGGGCTGGTGCAGGTGCGTTTATAACAGGTATACAGTAATTTTGACTTTCGACGGTGACGCGCGACGGCTCGTCTCGTTTTGCATTGTTGGCGTGGGCGAGGGTCTCTAGGCGGGGGCTAGGCTGCCGCTCATTGGCGGTGGTGGTGGTTGTTGTTGTTGGTGGTGGTGGTAAGCCCGATTCGCTGCAATTTGAGTTTAGAAAATCGGTGACCATATCATTATCGCTGTCATCGCCCGCATTATTTCCGCTGTCCATATTACGCTGGGAATTCGCTGTTTTGGCTGTGAAATCGCCCGCTGCGGTTCGTTGGGGGGAAAAAGAAAGTTTTAGTATACAATTTTTAGCTCGCCACACGCACACACCCACACACACACGCACATACAACTCAAACAAAATCTAGCACTCACACTCACACACACATAGGCACGCATGTACGCAGTACATACAAGTGCATTTTTTGCCATTTATTGATTTTCTGTGGCGCAAACTCGCACCTACCGTTTTTTGTTGTTGTTATGCGTTCTAATTGTTGCGCTTTCGAGGACAGCAGCTTCCGTTTTTGGCGTCCTAGTTGTGCTGGCTTTGTCCTTGCATAAACCTAACAAGTGTAGAGCCACAGCAGCAGCAACAACAACAGCAAGACAACAACGTAGCACCTGCAGACAATGTCTGACGGCCAAGGAAAACAAACGGTAAAGCAGCCCGAATGAGGTCACAATTTTCGCGTTTTATGGAACATAAATACTAAAAGGGCTTAAGCTAATGAGCTTTTTACAATTTATCACTACTTGAAACACATAATTTACAATTTTTAACGCGCTGTGTTCTTTTCGGGCTTCTCGCGGCTGTTCGCGGGGCTTGTGTGTGTGAGACTGATCAAAAGAAAGACGAAGAGCGAGAGGCACTGAAATCTAGGG
>JBAMCP010001021.1:0-29492 GCA_037075105.1 Lissocephala sabroskyi
ACACACACACGCACGCATTTATATATAGAGACACTCACACACACGGAACGCAGCCCCGATGGCTTTAAAATTCATTCAACTTTTCACTTCACTTTTTGGTCTTTTTGGCTGAATCATTTGGGCTGTACATGATAAATAGTTGCTTTAAATTCGACCAACTTCGTTTTTATGCGGCCAACAACAAAAAAATGGCTTGAAAAAAGCTCAAATATGGAGGTTTTGTAGTTCGTTTTTCACTGCTAAGAAAATTGATTTTCAGACCACTTTTACACTAGTAAACGACTCGTATATATACGAAGGTATTTTAAACACAATTAAACTGATTAAACGCGCTTACCGTTTGACTTTAAAACTTTAACATTTTGTTATTCTGGCTTGCGCTCTTCTTTAACTTCTTCTTCTTTCTGCCCGTTTTTCGATAAGCGCTGCACTCGAAACTCATCGAAGCCAAGGCCTGCCAACTTGCCGCATTCCAGTTTTTCAACCTATTTTACAGGATTTAGGCGTTAGATACAAATTTTTAAATTAAATTGTAAGGTTTAAAAAAAGATTCTTAAAATTTCCAATAGTAAATAAACGCTAAGCTCAATTTGAAAATTTCTTTAAATAACACTTAACTGAATGTGGCAAGCCTGTTATCAATCTGCGGCCTTGCCATTTCGGATTTGACCAATAGGTGGCGCCAGAGTTGTTTTTAATAAATTTGTTAAGCGCGAATTTAGTTTGGTTTCTTAGTTGTAAATATTTCATATTTCTTTGTTTAAATTAACGTACATACATATACATACATATAACCACAGTTATAGCTCGGTAATTATAAATAAGTGATGGCATTTATAATGCTAAAAGTAGACTAAAAACATAATTTTCAAATTGTTTCTTCCGTAAATCGATTGGTGAGGATAATTATCTTAGAATTTAATTTATGTTTTTGTGTTTTATTACTCTAAATCTAGATCTCCCTTGTTGTTTACATCGATTCTGTGTTGGTAATTCTCTTATATGTCCTTTGTCCATAATTATTCTCAAACTCCGCCTCACAATTTATACCTAAAATACTATTTACATTTGATAGTCTGATCCAGCAATTTCTTCCACAGATCAAACTGCTCGTTCGACTTAATCATATGCACACTAAAGGCGTTCCGTATATTGCACGGATTAAAGTTAATACGTCGATTCAGAAACTCGTTCACATGCACCCGCTTTATCCCCAGATTCTGGGCCAAAATGCCGGTGGTAAACACATCCTCCAACTTCAAATACACCGTATTCAGCGATCGCATGTACATCTCATGGACCACATCGCCGGTGATAATGTACGCCGGCCCTGTAACGAACGGCGGGAATACGCTCGGCTTGAACTGATCGTTCGAAACATAATACTTCGATTTCTTGTTCCGAATGGGCTTCCATTTCTTGGCCAGGCGCCCGTAAATCGTTCGCTTCTCCTTGTGCTTCTCCACAAATGCCAGCAGCTTTGGCACATGAATGAACATATCGTCGTCGGTCTTTAGCACGTTTTTGGCTCGCGGACAATGCACGTCGGCCCACTCCAGGGCCGATATCGTCTTCAATGTCAGATTGTTGTAAGTGTCGATCGAGTTGCCGCGTATTAAATCGCCGTAAATGGCGTTCTCCCGGGTCAGCATCTCGTTGAGGGTCTTGTTGGTGCCCCGGCCCAGCAGGAAGGCTATGCCCACATCGCTGCGCATGCCGAAGTGCCCCCAGGTCTGGCGGATGGACAGGCGGGCGTCGAAGTGCGGCATGGCCGAGGTTATCAGGATCAGCAGCTTGATGGTCAGGCCCTTCATTGGGCAAATGCGCTCCGCGTTGACTTCCTCATCCATATGGCCTTTCTCGTAGATATTCTCTGTTGGAATGCCCTTCGAGGGATCGCTGGGCATGAACGGCTTGGCCTTTGGCGGCGTGACCGCCACTGCCAAGTCCACGGGGGCATCTGCCATGCGCCCATCCAATTTACCCAGCATCAAACTGGGGGCATCCACCTCGTTCAGCTCCTCGTTGGGAATCACTTTACCTACATGGATAATAAACGATTAGTTTCGTTTGTTTAGTTACTTTGGCTGTGACTTACTCAGCGGTGGCTGGGATTCCTTGATGGCCGCGGGGCTGCTGCTGCTGCTGCCGGTGGTTATATTCTTCAATATCTTATCGGCATTCTCGATGAACTTTTGCAAATTGGAAGTGGGTATGAGAATCTCCGATTCCGAGGGCTGCTGCAGCTGCTGCTGCGGCTGCTGTTGCCCCGAAGAGGACACCGCTGCGGCCTGCTTGCCAGCCGCCGTGTCGTTGGTAACAATATTTCCTAAAAACAAAAAAACCTTATCAGCGACCCATTAAAGTAATTAATTTGAAGTCTACTCACCCATCAGACCCTCGTTGTTCATGACATACTGCTGGTCCTCGGTTAGATCGTCGGCAGTCTCGAGGTTGGGCGACTGGTCGGCCCCCGCCCCGCCGCCGTCCAGCAGGGCATCCTCGTCGATTGTGGGCAGGCGATGGGAGGAGATCTTTTTGTGGGCCGCCTCCTGCTTTTCCGGCTTATTTGGCACAGCCACCACCACCTCCTCGGCCGTGCCCAGGCCGAACTCATGGGTCTGGTTGAGGGCCACAATCGACTGGGCCACCAGCTGCTGGGGCAGATTGGGCGGCGCTGCCCCCGCCCTCAGATGGGAAGGCGTCGGCGTCAACGTCGACGTAGCCGAGTACGAGGCATAGAAAAATATGGTGAGTATTACGACTATCAGAACTAGAAGGAATCGCAGGATCCGCGTGCTATGCACATTGCCCATGGCCATGATGAATTTCGTGAGTTGGTCAGCTCGCTCGGCTGCTCTTCCGCTTAGTCCTTGTTCTCCGGGCTGAGTATTTGCCGTCTGGCCACGTTCTCAGGCCACCAAGCAGTTGAGGCGACTGAAACGAACACAAAAATGCAGCGAAACCTCGATAAGACCTCAATGCACTCCACGCAGACAGGCAGCGAGAAATTCTCTCTACTCCCCGTCGCCGCCATATGACACATGGCTGTCAATTAGACCAGACACCAGGCAGCATTTGCATTTGCTTTATAAAAGCAAAAAACAAACAGATCCACCCCCCACCCGCCACCCGGACAGACGAGACTCTCAGGGGCAACGACGGTCCGAGGCGGGAGAAGCCACGCCCACCCGAAGGCAGCTGACGTTTTTGTAACATCACAAAGACAAACTTACATAATTCTCAAAGGTTTCAAATACGGCAAATTTTGAAGCTTGACATTCTCAGTTTCCTCATTCCTATCGAGAGAATATTTGTAATGCCTTAAATTGCCTATGGATGAAGTCACTCTCGTTATAAAGCTTACTTTATATTTACATACCCCTTACCCTAAGGGATCAAAGGTGTAACAGAAGAAGGGTTTTTTAGCTATGTCTCCTCATCTATCCGTTATTCATCACAATTTCCGGTTTGGTTTAATCTCTGCCCGTCGGTGATGAGGTAATTCCGATATTGATTTGAATATTCTAACCGCAGATCCCCTCTTGCTTTTTATACCCCTTACCCTAAGGAAATCAGGGTATATACATGCGAGTTAGCGTATTTTACATGAAGGGGGAGTCCGATCTAATGGATCTAGTTAAGTCCGTCTACCTGTCCTTCTGCCCAGCTGTCTGTCTTGCTTTTTATACCCTTTACTCTAAGGAAGAAAGGGTATAAATATGCGAGTGCGTGTATTTTACATGAAGGGGGAGTCGGGGGAGGTTCCTAATCGATCTAGCCATGTTCGTCTATCTGCCCATCTGCCCAACTGCCTGACAAACTGCTAAAACCAATGGAAAGTCAAGGTCTTCAAGTGTCTAACACTCCCAGACCGTCCCTAGTTCCGTAGAATGATATAAGACTTTTTAAAAGAACCGATATCTTCCCCTCAAAGAACTACTGCCAAAACTTGAGATTCCCATAAAGAATATAATAGTTTTGGGTTGAGGATCAAACTGAGCTGCGCCGGTTTCCGATCTCTCCATCCAGAATATAGATGAATATAACTGAAACCCAAATAGGAAACGGAGAACTTTCATATTCTGATAAATATCAGCAAAGTTTTTCCCCCAAATCTGAGCCGGCGAGGCGCCTTGGCAACCGGTTAATTTGAGTCTCTTCTTTGCATCCGAGAACATTAAGAATCAACATTGTTGACCCGATTTGGACAGTGGACACAAACGTGCAAATAAACGGCCGCCAGCGGACGTGAGAGCCACGTCAATTAGAGGAACCAACGTCAAGAACCAGCCCGCCAACAGCCAGCCGAGTCAAGAGCCGCGAGAGCCCCCGGGCCTGGCCGCCTTCGCACAACACGAGGGGTCCCCCCCCACACACACACTGAACAAACGCGAGCTTAGAAACTTTGGGTTTTTTTCGGACCACTGAAGAGGCGTCGTTATCACGGCCAGTAAATCACGGACTTGCTTGCAATTACAAAGCCGACAGTTCGATTATTTTTATCATTTAAGTGGGCGTGGGTCGTTCGAAGCGAACTGCTTAATTGGCGTAATGAGAGACCAACCATCGCTAAAGTAATTATAGGCGTAACATCCGGCGACTAATTTCCCCTTATTTGTTCCCACAATCTTAAGGAAACTAATGCAATCTTATCGCACACGATGCATAAAGATGGAATGCGAAAGATTAGCGAGATTTGTCCACGAATGGCCCACTTTTCTCGAGGAAACGAGGTCTTCCAGGGACTTATAAATAATATAGGAATTAAAATAAATTCAAAGATAAAGTCTGATATTCCTAGAGAGAGAATGAAGGGTGAGTTAAGAAGATATCTTAAGAAACTCTCTTCAAAGATTAGTTCCTAATTAATATTACCGGGAACCGGGATCTTCCAGGTCTTTAAATTTAGAGATAAGTTCTAAAATTCCTAGAGGGAGAATGGAAGAGTGAGTGAGGAAGAAATCCTTAACAACCCACTAAAAACATAAGTTCCTAATTATTTTTACCAGGAAATTAGGTCTTTGAGGTCGTTATAAATAATATATGCAAAATAATTCATATATTTATATATCGAAAGATAAGATAAATACCCAAAGAGCGTTACGAAAAAGATCTTAAACAACTCTCTCCAAACATAAGTTCCTAATTAGTTTTACTGGGTAAAGAGGTCTTCCAGGTCTTTAAAAATAATATAGGCATATTAAAGAATTAGAAAAAGAAATTCGGATATTTCAAGAGAGAGAATGGATAGTGTGTGAAGAAGAATTCTTTAAAAACCCACTCCAAAAATAAGTTCCAAAGCCTATTTTAGAGATTGATGCCCTGACTTAAAATACAAATATAAGATCCAAATATACTCGTATAATGATATGTAAAGAGGAAAATAAGAATCTCATTTTCTGGTGTCCCTCAAACTTTTCTTACCCAAGTCCCTAAGTCTATTTTAGAGATTTATGCCCTGAACTAGAATTCAAATAAGTTCCAAATAAATAATGATATATAAAGAGGAAAATCCCATTATCTGGTGTTCCTCAAACTTTCCTTATCTCGAAGTTCCGCCTCTTCAAATCAAACCCCATTTTGGGTTCCCAGAATTCCTCTGATTTCGAAGGAAACGATCTCTTCCGAATAATCACTTTATCTGGGACTGGTTTCCCCCGTCTTCTATTGTATGGGAACCCGGGAAACAGCCATATACAAAATTGGTTATATCTAATCGTAATTTTCGGTGTTCCGCCGAATCGGCAAGTCAGGGAACCACTGTTTTTATATAGGTAATCGCTAACCGTTGTTTTCCTAACTCGCCAACTTGTCACCTTATCTCGGCTTGTTCGGGGAGCCCGTCGGTTATCAAGACACCATCCAAATGCTGGTCTACACGTGCGGCAGGGGGAGGGGGAGTGATAAAAATCGCCATTCGAGGGATCTGCCGAGAAGCGGAAATGACGCAACCAGCAACCCAATCCCTGCTCTGCCGGCTTTGTTGTTCTGTTGGCTTCTTGACGACGCATTGTTTGCTGCCCCGCCCCCGGGGGAGTTGGGGGTTTATCGCATTGTAGCCGCAGAGGAACTCGACGCTACCCTCTAATGGGGACAAATTGTGTATAATTTTATAGTTTTTTTTAGAAGATAAGCGGAACGCCCCTCGACAGGAACCTGGAAGTCTTGGGTTCCTTGATAACCGTTAAATGTTTTGATTATCGGAAAGCGAAAGTGGCGACCGTCTACCTGCCATTAGGCAGTAAATCTCGAGAGGTTCTAATACTCCAATAAAAGAGGTTACTGCAAGTTCTTGGATAGCTTATCAGGGCGGTTGGTTTCCAAGGTTTCTTGTTTTTCTCTGAGCCCATTAAATGCTAATTGGGAGGGGGCCCAACCTGGCCAGAATTGGCGGCCATACTTTCGGGTACAATGAACCAACTTGGCGATCATGGGAAAAACGGGTTTCGCCGTTTCCATCAATCAAATTCGCGCATCAAGATTGGCCGCTGCGAACAGGAAGCAAATCCCGACTTGAGCTGCCCCCGCCCCCCAGCTGGCCTCACGAATCGGTGTTAATGAAAATACCACTACACCCAAACGTCTGTACGTGTGTGTGTGTGTGAATTTAGTAATAGGGCCAAAGCGGTTTCAGTTGTGAAGCTGGTGTTGTTGTTACCCAACCAAAAAAAGCATTTTGAACAATAAAAGAAACACGCAGTCATCGTTGCGAAGCCGCTTGACTCACCTGTGGTGGTGGAGGCGCCAGCGCCAGCTTTCGTTGCGGGCTGCAGTATTGGTCTCTTGGGCAGGCGGCAGGCTCGGCTCAAATATTTGCGGGCTGCGCGTGTGTGTGTGCGTGCGTGTGTTTGGTTAAGTTGGACCAGGGTCAAGCATAATTATGCTGGTGTTCACAATTAATAACGTTGATTATTGTTGAGTTAGTCGTTGGTGTTGCTGTTGTTGTTGTTCGATTGGCTTGTAATTTATGGCCTTGTGAGCTTCTTGGGTTTATCATTCGGGGTTTTTTTTTTCACGGCATCAAATTAACATACGCTACGAGATTTGTGGGCGAATTTGGGAATATTTTCAGCGGGCGTTTGTTTGGCGTTTATGCGGGCGCTGTGGTGGGTCTACCGAATCGTTGTTTGCCGAATTTTCTTTGACTTAAAAACTAGTAATCTCTAAAATTAAAAACTGTAATTGTTTCCGAGCCGAACAGCAGCGCACTACACAGCGGAGTTTATGTTCGATGCGTGCGTGCGTGCAACTGTGTGTGTGTCAGAGTTGCCACTGCTCAGCAAAATCGATTAAGGGCAATCGATTAATGATAAATTACTCTTAGCTGCCTCAAAAGGGAATAAAATTAGTGGATTTCAAAATAATTTATAATTATTTAGAGGCAAAATGCCTTAGCAGGGCTTTGAAGCCGCGTAGAATTCTAATTTCGATAGCTGAGGGTGCCAAAATGCAGTGCTGGAAAACGCAGAATTGGGACAATGTTAATCGAAAATGTTAATCAGGGATGTTTCTTTTTAAATAAAATTCTGTAACTCTCCCGCCATGCAACTCTGTTAGAGAGATATCTCAATATAAATAAAAATGTAGTACAATGTTCACCTTAAATGTCCCGCTGTTAGTTAGCAGCTATGTTAGTTCGTTTTAAGTGTCCGTACTGACAACAGTTGTGGCAAGAAGAAGATCAGGTGGAAGCGAATCGCGGACATTTGCAGTCGGAGTCCGGAAAACGACGGACAAACGCGTATAAAACCAACCAAATACAATGTCATTCGTCGGTGGCGGCGCTGCTGGCATCCCCGGCGGCCCCTCAGATGTCCACAAATTCGTCGACGCACTCCAAGCCGACTTCAAAACCCTCGCCCTCGAAACCAAAAAGAAGTACCCACAAATAAAAGAGGTAAGCTTCCCCCCTCCGCCCGCGCCTGGGAGGGGCCGCGTAGTTGCCTCTTCGATTCCCCAATTGCAGCTGTCTAGCTGACCCACTCTCAGGTGGGGGTGGTGGCGGTTGCTGACTCGACACACCACCACCGCCAGCGACGCAATTATGAAATTGATAGCCAACGTCGACGTGAAATTGATTTTATGACAAAAAGAAAATTAATAGCTTTTCTCGTCATGGGCAGGCCTGCGAGGAGGCAATTTCCAAACTATGCACCGCCGGCAGCAGCCAACAGAACTCGGTCTACTACACCGTCAACCAGATCCTCTACCCCCTCGTCCAGGGCTGCGAGACCAAGGATCTCAAAATAATCAAGGTGCGTATGACTCACCCGGCCCTTCCACGTCACAACCTCACTCACCTGCAAATTCCCCCACAGTTCTGCCTGGGAATGATGCAACGGCTAATCACCCAGCAGGTGGTCGACCAGAAGGGCGCGCTCTACATAACCAACGCCTTGTGGACGCTCATGGAGAACAACATCGAGGAGGTCAAAGTGCTCCAAACGGTGACGCTGCTGCTCACCACCAACCGCGTCGTCCATGGCGACACCTTGGCCAAGGCCTTGGTTTTGTGTTTCCGGCTGCACTACACCAAGAATCCCACAATTGTCAACACGGCCGGGGCCACCATACGCCAGCTGGTGTCGCTGGTCTTCGAGCGCGTGGACCTCGAGAAGAACTTGGCCCAGCCGAGCACCAGCGCGGCGGCCGCTGTGGAGGCTGAGGCAGGCGGCTTGACTGATGGCCAGACCTATGCCTCGGATGCCTTCCTGCTGTTCCAGGACCTCGTGCAGCTGGTGAATGCCGAGCAGCCCTACTGGCTGGTGGGCATGACCGAGATGACGCGCACCTTCGGCCTGGAACTGCTCGAGGCGGTGCTGACCAACTTTAGCGCCGTCTTCCACGAGAACAACGACTTCCGGCTGCTGCTCAAGGAGCGCGTGTGCGCCTTGGTGATCAAGCTGTTCTCGCCCAACGTCAAGCATCGCCAGCTGCCGGCCCAGAACAACGGCTCGGCGGCTGTGCCCGTGGACAAGCCCTACTTCCCCATCAGCATGCGGCTGCTGCGCTTGGTGGCCATTCTCATACAGAAGTACCACACGATCCTGGTGAGCTTGAAGAGCAGGAAGTAAGCGTATCCTTGGTTAATGTAGTGCCTTGTTTTCCAGGTCACCGAGTGCGAGATTTTCCTGTCGCTGATCATCAAGTTCTTGGACCCCGACAAGCCGCACTGGCAGCGCGCTTTGGCCTTGGAGGTGATCCACAAACTGGCCACCCGCTCGGCCTTGATTGCCTTCTTCTGCAAGTCCTACGACCTGAAGAACCATGCCACCAACATTGTCCACGACATGATAGCCGCTTTGGGCAGCTACGTGCGCTTCTCGCTGATCAATGCCTCGGCCATGCTCAATGGCCAGCAGAACGGCTCTTTGTCTCAGCCCAACAGCCTCAACGCTTTGGGCGGCAACAATCAGTGCGGCTTCATCTTCCGCGGGGCCTACCTGCCCCTGGTGGCCACCTATGCCCCCAGCGTGTCCAAGGCCGTCTAGTGAGTCGTCTTAGGTTTCCAAATTTCCTTGCCTTTGTTGATTTTGTGTTTGTTTTTAGCCTGGAGATGCTGGACAAGCTGGAGGCCCCCAACATCCCCGACAGCTATGGCATGTCCGTGGCCTATGCCATTCTCCTCGACATCACGCGCTCGGTGGGTGGGGTGATCCAGCGGGCCCCGGAGCTGCAGCCGGTGGTCAGCCCGGCGCTGGTCACCGACGAAGAGCACAAGCCTTTATGCCTGCAGCTGATCAGCTCCAGCTGGTCGGGCCTGCTGACGGCCTTCATAGCCTTGGTGGAGACTTCCGTGGACGAGGCCACCACCGAGAACATCCTCAAGGCCATGCAGTCCTACGCAGCGCTGTGTGGCATCCTGGAGCTGCTGCAGCCGCGCGATGCCTTCATCATGGCCATCTGCCGGGCCTCCTTTCCGCCCCACTATGCCATGTCCATCTTCGCCAACAGCGCCCACCTCGAGGCGGACCTCCGATGTAAGCGAAGGCGAGGGGTCTCAAAATTCTCGATTAATAAGGAGTTTGTTTTGCAGGCCACACGCGCAGCAGCAGCCAGGACCTGAGCAATCAGTTCATGAACAGCTGCAATGCCAGCGAAGTGGGCGACTTCCGTCCCCAGATCGTGGCCGTGGGCACGCCGTTGCCCAGCGCCTCGCTGCCCCACAGCGTCATGCAGGCGCCGGTGATGCTGACCAACAAGAACCTCCAGTGCATGCGGGCCATTCTCTTCCTGGCCCACAGCAATGGCAGCATCCTAGGCACCTCCTGGCATATTGTACTTCAAACCCTCCAGCACTTGGTGTGGATTTTGGGTCTCAAGCCCTCCACCGGCGGCAGCCTGCAAGCCATTCCCAAGCCGGCCGTGGAGGCCAATGTGGGCATCCAGACGGCCGTGATGGCCGATCTGCCAGTGCTCTCGCAAATGCTGAGCCAGCTCTTCGAATCGAGTCAGTATTTGGACGACGTGGCCTTGCACCACTTGATCGATGCGCTGTGCAAGTTGTCCCACGAGGCCATGGAGCTGGCCTATGCCAATCGGGTGAGTAGACCCCAATCCTCTCCAGACTTTTAGTTAATTTCCTTGGCTTTTCTGGCAGGAACCTTCGCTGTTTGCCGTGGCCAAGCTGCTGGAAACCGGGCTGGTGAATATGCCGCGCATTGAAGTGCTCTGGCGGCCGCTGACCAACCACCTGCTGGAGGTGTGCCAGCATCGCCACATACGCATGCGGGAGTGGGGCGTCGAGGCCATCACTTATCTGGTGAAGTCCGCCTTGCAGTTCAAGCACAAAGTCCCGCTCAAGGAGAACATGGTGAGGTCCTGAATCTTCCTAAGACTTCCACTGATCTCTCTGGTTTTCTAGGAACTCCAAACGATGCTGCTGAGTCCTTTGTCGGAGCTGTCGACGGTGCCGCATGCGGATGTGAGGCAAAGGCAGCTGGACTGCGTGCTGCAGATCCTTAATACGGCCGGGGAGATTCTGTCCTTTGGCTGGCCGGCCATCATCGAGATCATTGGGGCTGTGAATGAGCACCAGGGGGAGCCGCTGATCCGCACAGCCTTCCAGTGCCTGCAGCTGGTGATCACCGACTTCCTCACGGTGATGCCCTGGCGCTGCCTGCCGCTCTGCATCAGCACGGCCTCCAAGTTCGGCTCGCAGACCCAGGAACTCAACATTTCCCTCACCGCCATTGGCCTGATGGTAATCCAGACCCTTTTGAGTTGCCTGGTTTTAATTTGTGTGCTTTTTCCAGTGGAACATCTCGGACTTCTTCAACCAAAACCAAGACAAACTCATGTCCACTCAGGTCAATGACGTGTCCATCCTGCCGGACTTCCCGGGCACTGTGAAGATGCCGCAGTTCGACAAACTCTGGATGTGTCTGTACGCCAAACTGGGCGAGCTGTGCGTGGATCTGCGCCCGGCGGTGAGGAAGTCCGCCGGCCAGACGCTCTTCTCCACGATTTCCGCCCACGGCAGCCTGCTCAACCCGCCCACCTGGCAGGCTCTCGTCTGGCAGGTGCTCTTCCCTCTGCTCGACAATGTGCGCTCGCTCTCCAACTCAGCCAGCAACGAGAAGGTGGACGCCAGTGGGAATATCCTGATCCACCACTCGCGCAACACCGCCCAGAAGCAGTGGGCGGAGACCCAAGTCCTCACTTTGTCTGGGGTCTGCCGGGTGTTCAACACGAAGCGGGAGCTGCTCCAAATGCTGGGCGACTTCGAACGCGCCTGGTCGCTGATCCTGGAGTTCATACAAAACGCAGCGCTCAGCAAGAACGGGGAGGTGTCCCTGGCGGCCCTGAAGTCCTTGCAGGAGATCATGTACCACAATACCGAGCGCCCTAGGGAAGCGGAGGCTGCCGCCCGACCAGACAATGCGGAGATCTGGACGGTGAGTCTGGGCAGTTTGGAGGTTTTCCGCAGCTTCTTAATTTTTGATTTTGCTTTTTTGTTTGGCGGGTTTAAGTATTTTAAGACCTTGGAGGACTTTTCGCGGGTGAATCAGCTTGAATTGTTTTTTGTAAGCTTTGACGGGGGGGAAGGATATTCCAATTCAATTCTAATTATCCTTTTCTGTGTTGGGCGTGCAGATTGCCTGGAACATTTGGCTGAGCATCGGCATGGAGAGCACCAGCAGCAGGACGACGGTTAAGTCCTCAAACGGCGACAGCAGCCAGGACGACTTCTACATTCCCAGCCAGGCCTTCCTCACCGCCCTCATCCAGATCTTTCCCGCCATCTACAGGCACATCCAAACCAGGTTAGTCAAGGATCCTTAAAGTCCTTTAAGCCATTCCAAAGCTGTTGCTGTTTCAGGTTCTCTCCTCTGGACTTTGAGAAGTTCTGCTCGGTGCTGACGAACGCCGTGTGCATTCCCGTGCAAAGCGATGCGGCTCCTTATATCCTGTCCACGGTGTCGGATACTCTGCTCACTCCTTTGCACGAGGGGATCCTGGAGTGCATGGAACTCATACAAAAGGAAGCCACGAAGGCGGATTCCCCCACCAGCCAACTGATACCTGCGATTTTCCGCCAGCTGCTGATCTTCAGCAAGTTCGCCTGCTCGCCGCCCACCTTCCAGCAGAGCGTGGACCACAAGTACGCCAAGTCGGGCAGCCACTACGCCAACAATGCCTCCGTGGAGGTGGTCAGCATGAACTACATTCCGTTCGGCGAGAAGTCCATCAGTATTTGCGTGAAGCTCTACCAGGGCACGGCCACCGAGGAGTCGGTGGTCCAGGACCAGATTCTCGACGAGATTGTCAAGGCCTTGCGCACGCCGCTGGCCATGAAGTACAAGTGCCTCTCCTCCAGCACCTGGAAGCTGGCCATCTCCAGTCTCATAACTGTTCTCCACACCGGGCTCAAGGTGGCCCGGGCCAAGCCGCAGCATTTCTCCGGGCTGTGGGACGACTTGGCCGAGACTCTGGACAAATTCCTGTTCCCCACGAGCATCTGCACCATCGAGGATCGCGGGCTGGAGGAGATTGTTCTGGACGAGACCATCGATTGCCAGGTTATTGAGCTGCTAAGGGACGAGGTCCTGCCCTTCGCCCACGAGATGCCCCACCAGTTCATCATGCAGATCGTCGTGCTCCTCAACAAGGGCTCCATCCACTCGGCCTCGGACACGAACATCTGCTACGAGTCGGACTGGAAGCTGCGCGAGATCTTCGCCAAGACCTGCTTCGAGACTCTGCTGCAGTTCTCCCTGCTGGACGACTCGTCCTCGAACAACAATCGCCTGGCCACCGCAGCGAATGCCCTGAATGCCAACCTGCTGGGCGGAGGGGCAGCCGGGGCGGGGGGCAAGGACTTTGCTGGGCGGCTGGCGGTGACGGCGCTGCTGCATCGCTTCCAGGAAGTACTTAAGCGGTTTAATGACGACGAGCGCCAGAGCGGCAAGTGTCCGTTGCCCAGGTGAGTGGGTCGAAGGGTGGGAATGGCCGACAGGACGAGTTAATTGGCTTTTGGCTTTTGCAGGTTCCGTTTGTCTGAGATCTCCTTTGTGCTCAAGGCAATTGCCACCCTGGTGGTCTCCATGAAAAAGGCCCCAGCCTCGAAGGGTAAGTCAACCACCCACCACCCACCCACTTTACTTATTGATTTTGGTTTAGTCAATAAGCCTGCCTGGGACCAGCTGATTGGGCTGTATCCTTATCTGGTGGACTGCACGACGACCACATCGCCGGAGGTGTCGCGATCCTTGCGGGAGGCCCTGCTGCAGTACACGGACCTTTTGCAGGCGCCGAAGAGCTGCCTCAATGACAATGCCCTCCTCCAATCGAATGGCCAAGAGTAGTGGAAAAGGACGAGCGAATAACCAAAATGGGAAACTCGATGCTTTCCATATTTATTATAATTATTATTTGATTTCGTGTGTTTTGTGCATAATTTTAAATGTTATTGAGTTTGGTTCATAGGAAGCCCGCATTTCTAGCCAAGCAGCCGATTTGTTTAGTACCTTCGGGTGGAATAAGTTCCACCCCCCACCCCGGGCTGTCATATGTCCCAGTTGGTCGATAAATATATATACAATAAATTTCCTTCTTTACACGCAACCCAACCCACGTGTTCTCTTATTTCTGATTATTACTCACGGTCCAAAAGAGAGCAGCCAAAAATCTCTCTTCCTCTTTTTGCTTGCGATCCACGCGAAGAATTTACACACGAAATGAGCAGAAGTTCAAAACAAAACTTAACTGTTCACCGAAAGCCCGAACGCGCGTTTTGATTGGTTGCTTTGTGCCGTTACCGTTACTTGCGAGCGGTGCTTGCGCTGGCGAACTTGCGACACAACAGCGACGTTGGAACGATCGGAAACGGAACACGCAATTCCCCAGCGCAGGCACTAACACATTTGCAATTTACGCCGCCAGCTGCACAAAAATGGACGGCACGCGGTTTTGTTTGCGACATTTAACTCGTTTTTCCGCGATCAATATGCAATTATTTATTGCCACGGATAGTTGGGCTTATGTTTTCTACAAGAACTTATTAATTTACCACAAATTAATTAATTTAAACGGACGAAATCGACGGACGATTAAACTTGCCAGCGGCCCGGTTTGTTTGCCAAACGCAACTGACGGCCCTAAGCTCGGCCTGGCGAGAGCGAAGCCGATGCGCTCGCCGCTCTCTCGCGTTCTTGCTCGGCCGACAAATTAAGAGCGCCAATGGAAACTCTCTTAATATACGCCGGCCATTTTAATTGCTCTTTATGATGGACAGAAAGGAAAATTTCAAAAGCGCGCGTCTTATCAAAATTAAGTAACCATTTAAATTATAATGTTGATGGCAGTTTCTAAATAAAATACTTTAACGG
Organism: Lissocephala sabroskyi; assembly: GCA_037075105.1. Taxonomy (NCBI): domain Eukaryota; kingdom Metazoa; phylum Arthropoda; class Insecta; order Diptera; family Drosophilidae; genus Lissocephala; species Lissocephala sabroskyi. The sequence continues at coordinate 14,835 of JBAMCP010001021.1, forward strand.
AAGAGATAAACTTACTGCGATTAAAATGTCAGCTGTGTTGAAATGTTTGCCGTTTAGAATTCTAATCTCCAGGAAGTTTGCTTGGCTTTTGTCAAAATTGTTTCAGTCTTAAATATTTTTCCCTGTAAAAATTCTTAAGTCTCCAATTCGTCCACACCCAAAATTACCTTCAATCATGAATCCCTTCGTCTTTGGCTACCAAACTGAAATGCTCGGCAAATCCATCCTGCAGTGCCTGCTGGAGCACAACCAGCCCATGTCCGGCACCGAGATCATTGACGTCATCTCCCGCAAGGCCAACGTAAGCCCGCCCCCACCCCCCATCTCAAGCATACTCACCTTTAGATGACCTCCAGGTGACTGCCGTGCGAGCCGAGCGCTTCATTCGTCCGGTGCTGCATTTCGGCGTGGAATTCGGTTTCTTTGTGCGCCAGGACAGCGGCCAGGACTTCCTCTACAGCGTGGGCTCCCTGGAGGAGGACGATGGTAGCTACTACGGCACTCAGAGCAAGAAGCTTTTGAGCGGCGACGAGCAGGCCTGCAAATCGGTGGGCTTTCATTGGTGCGCGGCCAATCGATTGCCGGGCAAGGAGCCGATGGAATCGAAGTTCGTGTTTATCGAAGAGCCGACGAAAAGTGTTAAGAAAGGACACGTGAGGCCTTGCCACAGGTAGCAGGAGCAGCCAGGATCACTTGTACTTGTGGGAGGTGGGAAATTGAAAGTCCAATTTGTTTAAATCTAAATAAAATTTTTATTTTAATTTGTTGTCGTTAAATATTATGCAACGAATTGGGTTTTATGTAATACTCTTTTCGAAGAACGCTCTCTATTATCACTGTGTTCGGAAATGGGCAAAGGCGCCTCTAGAAGAATACAAAGTTAGGGAATCTGCCTGCGTCAATCGACAGCCATCGAAACCAGAATTCGATTTGTGCTTGAATCTGGGAGGCCTTATAGCTGTCTCTCTATAACGGGATTCCCGAGGGTTCTATCTCGGATGATTAGAGTATTTAGGAACAATCATATCGCTTGCCGCTTGGGTGGCGCTCGCCTCGAAAAGAGTATGTTATCTTCGGCTAGCCAAAGATTTCCTGGTATTTGGTTTTTTTTTGGATTTTTTTTTTAAGTTTTTTAATTTCCGATTTATGTATGAATTTCATTTTCTTTATTTAATTTTTTATAGGCAACATTTTACGGCTTCGATTTGTTGCAAATTGTTCGTTTTCGGTTTTTCTTTTCCTCTTTTAATTTATTTATTTAAGTTTACTGCTGTGCCTTCAACTTTATTTAATGTACAGTTGCCTTTAATGTACAGTTTTCTTCTTCTTTTTTTTGCTTTTCTGGTTTGTTAATATTACAATTTAAGTGTTAAAGTTGCCATTTCAATCACCTTAAATTTAATTCTCCACCGGCCGTCTAAAGGGTATTAATTAACTCTTAAGTATAATACAATTCTCTTTTATTACTCTTCTCGTCGTTCTATTTTTCATTTTCTTACGGGATCTCTGCAACGCTAGGGACTCGGTTATGGTGTGGGGGAGGGGGGGAGGATCTGTGGTTGTCCTTTATCGTTTAGCTTATTTAGTGGGTGTGAGTGTAACTTGAATTAGTTTTTGTTTTTTTTTTTTATGAGTGAAACTTTTAACTCTCTGCAAACTTTTGGAATTCTAGTCTGTGTGTTTGTGTTTGTGTGTGTGTGTGAGAAAGAAAACGGAAGGAAACTCAAAATCTTAGTGCTAAAAATCGAAAAAACTCTAGGCTGTTTTAGCATAAAGATCGCAAGTTCCATGAAATTCGTAAAGTTAGTTCGAAATTTCTTTAGAATTATTTATATTGATTTTCGGTTTTTTCATGGTTCCGTGGTTCCCTTTCTGCGCAACGTTTTCGGTTCCTTAAATAGCTAGATTTCTTTTTTATGCTTTTTATTTGCCATACAAAATGTTTATTTTAGTTTAATGAACACTTCTTGGGTTCAATGTTTTTCCTTTCAATATTAGTAGTTTGGTTTTCTTTTATTTTAAAAGTATTTTGGTTTCTCTTTATAGCGTTTATAATTTAAAAAAGTTGCTCTCGAAATTATTTAAATAGATAAGAAGCGCTGTGCCCTGTTGACTTGTGAGTTAGTAATTTCTAGTTGGGAGGGACGGGGCAGGACGATGCCCACTCAACAGGATTCGGTCTGTCGTCCGTCCGAAATTCCTCATGTATCAAAATCATAATTAACTTTCCCATATTTTTTTTCTTTTTTTTTTTCGATTAGCATTGAAGACGCGTGGATTTTTTTTGTGTGTCCGTCGGGCTGTCGAAAATAAACCGAAGAAATCCCCAAATCCCTTAATTTTTTTTTAGTTTTTTTTTTGGTAGACTCTCCTTTGTGATTGTGTTGTTAGTTAGAATGCTTTTCGTCCTCGAGCTCGGCACTGACATCGAAATCAGATTTCGATCCTTAATCATTCGTGGGCGTGGGTTTTTTTTTAGTTAGGGGCACTTGGGTTGGACGTGGGGATCCGGCCGATTTATTGGCTTCGACAGTCCGACTTTGGTAATTTTTATATATTTATTCGATTCCTAATAAGTCCGCAATGGAGCCTTTATTTTGGTTTCTATATATGCGTAAAGTGCGTAAGTGTTTTTGTTGTTGTTCTTCTTGATTTGGTTGGTTATCTCTTTGATCGGTTTAGAATATAGTATCGTATGTATATGTATGTATATAAGTATGTGGTGTGTACTTATTTCTTGGTGTTCAAGAATCCTTTACCCGTAGTTATATGTGGATTATACGATATTTCCATTATCTAATTTCGGTTTTCTAGCCACACATTTTGCACTAAGGATTGCTGGGAATTCGAGAGTTTACGGATGGAAAGACGGTTTGGGGACTTTTCTAAGGCCAGAGAGGTATTTTTGTATTTCTACTGAAACCCTAAGGCATTTCTCATTTTGGGTACGGGTGGTCGGTCCAATCGGTAAGTACAAAATGTGTGGGGCTTTCGGTTTTTAAGAAGTACTTTTAAGTATTAAATTTTGTAATTTATTTTGGGTTTTTTGGTTTAAAGGATTATTCGTTTAGCTTTGTATTTGGTAACTAAATGGTTAGTTGATGGTGAAAACAAATGGGTGAAAACTTCCCGCTCTTACGACTAAATTCCTTTTCTTTCGCTACATAATTAAATATATGTAGTTAGTTAATTTATTTAGATTTGCATTGTTTTATTTTTCTTATGTTTTTTCGGGTTCCGATCTCCGCTTCCTGATGGCTTATAGACTAAATTAAAAATACTTGTTAATTTCTTAGTTGAATGAAGCGCTCGAGGCGGGAGAATAAAAGAGTGTGTGCCAGTATTTCTTATAGGATTGTTAGGTTGTAGCTTTCATATTTTTTTTTGTGTTTTTTTTTAGTTTCTTTTTTTTTTAGTCAATATAACAGACATACGAATCATAAGAATATAGGAAATCAAAAAATGTATACAGTTTTAAAGGTAAATCAAAAAATGTTTATCGCTTTGTTTTTAAATTTTCAAAATATTTTTTGAGGATTTAATAGGATACACGATTTGTTGTTGTTGTTGTTTTTGTTGTTGTCAGGCTTTGTTCTTGTTGGTTTTACTGTACAAAAAAACATACAATACTGCGTATGTAGTTGTTGTATATATATAAGTGTATATATAGTATAGGTCTTTAATGTTCTTGTTCTTTATTTATTTCAATGATGGGTGTGTGACTTTCTTTTTCTCATAATTTTATCAGTAAGTTCTTTGTTTTTCCAATAGATTTAATAAGTTAGTTTTGTTGTTGTTGTTGTTGTGGGTAAGATTACGTCTTGTTTAGAGCAGTATATAACTAGGTATTCGTAGCTGTTTCCGGGGCATTTACTTTCAGTTCGCAAGGGCTTCCTCCAAATCTGGGCGGGCTACTCTATGTGGCGGGGTTGGGGGGGTTAATTTTCTTTATAGAGTAAGTTGAACGGAAAATTGTTTTATCAGATTATCTACCGATTTATATATATGAGATAATCGTTACACAAATAAGCCACAAACTGTACAATTCTTTGTTTGGTTAATAAAACTTATACACAAAAAAACATTTCAGCTGAGTAGGCGTGTTTTCTCCTAAGGACTCTCTCTCTCGTACTCGATCCCGTTACATAACAAGATTATTATATTATCGTACTATACAAATCGTCATAATTTCATTATATTATTAATTTATATATTGTATTTTTCTTTATTTACTGAGAACACAGTTTACTATGTAAATATTTAAAGCTTTGGTGGCGGCAAAAGAGTCAAATTAGTACAGTCAACCAAATTGTATAACGGGAACTGCGGACAGTGTTGCGAAACGCCGCACTCCGCAAATCATTAACAAATATCGTGAAAGATTTTTTGATTGTTTTTTTTAGGGGATTTTTAGAAAAACCAAGACCGCTTTTTTTAGAGTTATGAAAATGGGGTTTGATTTTTTTTTTTTTAATAAGCAATTTAGTACTGAACTTTACAAGTTTTGGCAGTACGCATTTTTTTGTTTTTGTTCCGTTTTATCGGTTTAGTTAGTTTAAAATTATGCAATATACATTTGTTGTGTTATAAATTGTACAGTATTTTTGTTTCATTAAAAATATATTCATAACGAGCTACTTAATGGTTTAAAAGTTGTTTTAGTTTTTCTTTTATTCTTTTACGAGTTAACCTATAAAATTTAATAAACAAATTGTAACATTTTCCATTCCTTCGCGCCCCCGAAATGCGAATTATCAAAAGCTCTGCCATTTCGAAACTCAACTATCTCAACTCCCGGCTATATAATCTGTCCAAAACAATCGATCAACTCTCGGGTGGGCTTTTCTAAACATTAGCAACTCTCCAAGTTGGCTGAGGACTTATGGATCTGGACTGGCGCTTTAGTTAGTTTGTTGGGAGAGGTCGAAGGTGCGCCGGGAAGGCTACGTTAATCCTTTTAATTATTTCTTTCTTTAATCGTCTTAGAGTTTAGCATCTGGATAGTTACTAAGGTTCCGTTAAAGAGTTCGTTTGACTGCTATCACTTTCACTTTTCGCTTGCTCAATCAACAAAGATCATTTCTTAATTGGTTTTTCTGTGAGTTTCATTTTTGAAATATTTTCTTGGTTTTAGTATTTTGCTTTTTTTGTTAATCATTAATTGTCGAGTGTGTGGGTGTGTAGGCTGAATGTGTGTGCGAGCGGGGGGCTGGGAGGGGAGGGGCAAATTCTAAGCAATTTCACTTATTTTCTCGTGATGCTCTCTCGCTCTCTCTCTCTCTCTTTCTCTCACTTTCTCTGTGTGTGTGTTTTTTTCTTAATGGGATTTCTGTTTTTTTGTTTAGGAATTTTAATCATAATTTCTCCTTTTCTTTTTCCTGCAATATAGAAAATGCAAAATCGCATCAGTTTTTCAGAAGAATCTGAAAAGATTTTTGTAGTGTTTTTTTGGGGGAATTTTGATTGGCAACTAAAAACTAAATAGGGCAATCAATTAATCATTACAATCAATACAATCGGAACAATCCATTGGAGTCGACTGGAATTATTAGTACTAAAATACCAACAATACAAAACCATAAAAAACAACAACTAAATCATAAAAATAAATTAGTTTTAGCACAAAATTTTCATATAACTTTTAACTACTGCTAAAATCGGTTTATTATTGTTAATCTGGTGGTGGTGGAGGTGATGGCACGTCCTCGAGAGGTACGTCAATTAGATCTAAATTTAGCTGGTTAAGGATGTCGTGTTAAGATTTAATAATGAGAATTCTCTTTAAATTATTTCCTTTTGAGTCGTTTGAGTGTTTCTCGCGCGTCAAACAATCAATCCATCAAAAAACGATCGCCATAACAATTTTATTTCTATATTCTCGATATTAGGGTATAAATATATGTATGTGGGTATATATATATATATCATAATGTCGACTCGACCGATGTCAATCTAGCAATCAATCAAGCGGCAGCAACAATTTTATAGGCCCTCCTAAATCAGGCAATTCGAGAGGGAATTTTATCAACTACAAATTCGATCGAATTATATAATTAATGTGAATATTTTTGAACGACGTTGATGGAAAATAAGAAAAGAACGAAATACAAATTCATTAGCTTTGTTTGGATTTATCCGCTAGAATTTTGAAATTTTCAAAAACTTTCATTAATTTTTCCACACAAAGCAAACAAAGCGAAGCAGCTAAATTACGCGCCAGGGCAAAGCACACAAAGCATTTAACATTTTTGCAGCGCGGAAGAAATTAAAGAGGCAATTAAAAAAAACCCTAAAAATCACAAAACTTCCTCAAAGAACCCCGAAAAGTATGCAGGGCATTTTGCCTGGCAGAATCAAAATTAATTCTCCTTAAATAATTTAAATTAATAATAAAAAAAAATCTGACTGTTACCTGTGCATGGAAAATTATAAAACTGGCTAAGTGTAGGTTAGAAAATTCCTTACGATAATCCTGTTCCTCATTTCTCAAAAAGCAATTTTTTTTTAGATATCTTTAAAGTGTCCGAGCAACTGAAGAACTGCAGCCTCAAAAGCAAAAAGAAATTCATGCATGCGACAACATCAATTAGGGAATTTAAGACAATCATAAGTTTGACCTAAAAAAGAATACAAGAAATTTGTATAATTTAAAATATTTTATTTCAAATCAAAAGAAAATCATAAAATTTAAGACCTCAGACCGCTGTAAAAAATAAACAAGTAATAAAATAAAATACAAAAACAATACGGAGGGGGAGGGAAACTGAAAAATTTGAGCGCCAAAGAAAAAAAAAAAACAAAAAACAATTTTATTGCCAATTTCGGTGTTTTGTTTAATATTTAAGCTTAATGGTCATTATACAAATACATTTAAGGACTGGAGGGGCGGGGGGCATATATAGTACATATATAAGTAACGATAAACGATAACCGCTGTACTCTTGTTTCTTGCTTTCTTTCTTCGCGCCTCTGTTTTGTATTGTGAACTAAATTAGAATTAAAAAATAAGTACTTAAAACAAAGTTTATTACATTCACTTTTATCGCTCAGTTGTGGCTCAAAAAATACATCATTCAAATGGCAAAAAATTACAGAAAAAGGAGAAACACAAAACAAGCACAACGGGAAGGCGGGGAAATAACGAGTTTTCAACAATCGATTCTCTTTTTTTACATAGCGAGCATAAAAAATGTATAAGGCATTTTACAAGTTCAACTAATTGGACTTTTTTTAAGATCTAAACAAAATTACATTGTGCGGGGAGTGAGTGTGGCTGTTTATCTGTGTGTGCGGTGTGTGTGGGTGTTTGGCTGCTAAATAGCACACGTTGAAATTTTTTGTGCTTCGATTTGTTTGAGTTTAAAGCTAAAAAAACTTAAAGGCGAAGCGCCAGGACTTTTGTTATTTCGTTTCAAAAAACAAACAAAAATAAAAGAAATAAGAAACTTAAAGCTTTCTTCAATCGAATTTCAAAATTAAATTTGTTTGTTTTTTTTTTAAACTAAGAAAATTTCGCTAAATCTTTTTTTTTTGTAACTAGTTAAGTTGTTCTTGTGGTAGACTATGGTGTGTGTGTGTGTGTGAGTGTGTAAGTACGTCTGTCTCGTCTTTAATTTGCAAATATCAACTAAAATTAACGTCAGCTGCTTTCTGGTCGTTTGTGGTCTGGGGAGTTTTTGGTGTTGGTTTTCCTGTTGTAGACTGCAAAGTTTCTTGTTGTTGTTGTTGTGGTGGAGTTGGTGGTTGGGAGGATTGTTGGATAGGAGTTGAGGTGGCTGGCAAACTTACTGTTCTTGGGGATCAGTATCACTCTCCTCCAATTCACTCTTGTTACGCCTCTTCTCATAGATGAGTATTATCAGACAGAGTATAAGCACCTCGGCGCAGATACCCAGGAAAGGCCACAAGGCAGCTAATTTGCCTGCATAAAGAAATCGAGAATTAATATTTATATCTTTGGTTTGGCTTAAGGAATCCTCGACTTACCCTTAACACGCACAGTGGTGTAATCATTGGCCAGCCCAGTGGTTGAATTGCCAAAGTCATCGGCCAGGTTGCGTCCAATGCATTTGTATTCGCCTCTATCGTCCAAGACCACATTCTCGATCATCAGCACTGAGTTTTCTATATTGCTATCACCCTTTTTCAGTATGTACCGATCTGTGCTGTTCGTTAACGTCAAGTTGCCTGCCGCAGGATTCAAGAATTTATAATAATTCAATTATTATTGGGCGACTCGGAGACTCACCGTAGGCCCAGGACAACTGGGGCGCGGTGCCGTGGGCGTTGCACACCAGCGACATCTTCTCGCCCTCCACAACGGCATAATTGGAGGCCATTCGCACGACAACGCGAGCTGTGGGTTAAGGAATCGTTTTATAGGATTTCAGGGTGGGATTTTAAGGGAACTCACCGATCGCATTTATGTCCTTGCGCACGCCGTTTAGCACACACGTATAGCGACCATCGTCCTGGGTTTCCGCCCTATCGATTATGAACTTGCCCTCCGCATTGATTATTCTGAAGCGTCCTTTCAGCGACTCCACGTTATTGACCGCAGTTCCGTTCTTCTCCCTGGAATAATAAATGATATAGTATTGAAATTTTCACACCTCAAACTTACACCAACAAAAGCTAACCTAAGGATCTAAAAATCCCAGCTAAAATTCTTGAAATTCTCCACTTGATCTTGACTTTATTTAAGGTAATTAAAGAATTCTTGATTTGCTTTTGTGAAGGATCTAATATCACATCCCAGCTTAAGATCCTGAAATCCTCCACTTGAACTTGACTTTATCTATGGTGATAACAGATTTCTTTGGGTTCTTTTGTGTCCAAAATAATAATGACTTTGATCAGAAGGATCCTATATTGTATCCCAGCTAAAGATCTTGCAATTCTCTACTTGATCTTGACGTTCTCTATTATAATCCAAGATTTCTTGATTTCGGATCGAATAGATCTTGAAATTTCTCCATTTGATTTTGACTTTTTCTATGGCAGTTAAAGATTTCTTGGTTTTCTTTTTGCTTCTATAGGTCCATTATAATAATGACTTCGATCAGAACGATCACAAGGTTCTAATATGGTATCCCAGCTAAAGATCTTGAAATTGTCCACTTGATCTTGACTTTATCTAGGGTAATTAAAAATTTCTTTGGGTTTTTTTCGTGTCTTTTCCGATTTTAAACTGAAGGATCGAACAGATCTTGAAATTTTTTCATTTTATCTTGAGTTATGGTAAGTAAAAGTTTCTTAGTTTTATTTTTGTGTCTTTAGATCCATAATAATAAAGACTTCGGTTTTCTCAAAGCTCTCATTCCCACAATCCTATTAAATAACCCATCACTCTTCAGTTTTAAATGGCATCATAGGGAAAGTTTCAATTCCTCGACATCCAAAGTAGACTTGACCAATTTTACTCCTTCCAAATTTGCCAGAGTTACAATGAAAGCTGCCATTCTAAAACGCTTCCTTATTATTATAATATTTGATATTTCACAACAAGATTTCTATTATCATATTTCCCCAACTATTTTAAGAATTCCTATGATTTCTTTTTAACTATTTAAGAACTCTTTCTTTTAAGTATCTTTAATTCCCCTTTGTTCCTTAAAACTTAAAAGATCTTTTCAGGGAATAAATTCTATATCGGTTTCGGTTTTCCAGAACTTCAAGGTTGGCTTTAATTTCTTTGATATATTGAACTATCGGATTAGGTTTAAAGTTCCATTTAAAAAGAATGAATGAAATTTAATAATTAAAATTTCGGTTGTGGATTCGATTTTAAAAAATGAGTCGCTTTCAATGGTTTGGGATTCGGTTTGGATAGATTAAAAGTGGAAATATCGGTTGTGGTTATGAATCAGTTTTATCGATTGCGGTTTCCTGGAATTAATGAAATACCCCAAAATTATGTGGGTATGAAGTCAATTTAAAAAAAATCTTTCTTGATAAAAACTGCAAGAAATCTGGAATATAATTTGCTCATTTACTACAACTGATAAAAGGAATTTAAATCTTTCCTTTTGTCAACCGAGAATGTCGTAAATCATAAAACTTTAGAGTCCTTTATTCTGCCGGAGGATCCCCAGTGTAAACTAAAAAACAAACTGCGGCCAGGTAAGCACAACTTGTGTACATTTTGCGGGGGCGGAGTTTGTATTTGGAAAACATTTTTGGGGGGACCCTGGCGGGCACAATTTAAATTTGTAGTTTCTGACCAGGCCCATTGAATTGGCCGCATTTTGTTGGCCAACTTGTAGCAATTCCGCCGGCCTGGGGCTAAAACTTCTGCCAATTATTTTAGACTAATTCAAGTGCAGTCAACCTTAGGGCGACCCTTCCCCCCAAACACACACAAAGTGTCGTCATTATGAGGACCCAACCAGCGGCCCCACCGCCAACTCCCTGCGGAAAGCCACTTTCTGCATGCCTGTGGACTGTAACCTTTGCAGTAATTTAGATGGAGGCCAACGAGCATCCAAATCGGCCCATCCCCCGGGTTACGTCAGGCGATTAGACGGGCCACCCGTCCGTCTGTCCGTCAGTCACTGAGCCTAACATAATTAAGCAAAAGTGCTTGGCTGGGCGGCATTAAAATGATTGCTGTTATAATAACTACGCCCCCAGACCAGGCCAACTCGGAGGTCCCATAACGAGGAGGTTGGTGTGTTTGCTTTGGGAAATTTAGTATTTTTCACTTACCAGGAGGGGAACTCATTGGGATCGCCGGTTTTCACATGACAGCTCAGGATGAGAGGCTTTCGAATGTCGTAGAATTTCAATTGGTGCTCTGCATTGTCATATTCTGGCACCAATATTTCTGGCCCTGTGGGGGATACAAAATCGGGAGGAGTTAATTTAGTGGAATTTTGGAGGGAAATCTTAAAATTAAAATATGCAAAAGGCTACAAGGAAAATATGAATTCGTATCTAAAAGTCAAGGGAAAATATACATTAAGGGGCAGTCGAGCGAGCATTAAAAAATAAATCAATTTAAAATGTTTACGTTTTCTTAATTTAGTTCTAGTTTAATTTTATTTTTTTTTAAGGGAAGGAAATGACTGAGGGGAGATTCAAATGACGACGGTACTTAATATCAAATTATATATAAAAAAAGGCAACTTAAACTAAACTAAAAAATTAAATTAAATTTCTAATTACAGGAAATCGGGGATTTCTGGAAAATCGCTCTTGTTTTAAATTTATAAGAGTGATTTTTGGGCGAAAATAAAAATTAAAAACTAAAATAAATCAAATCGACAAATTTGATATTTGTGGCGGTGATTTTTGTATTCTTTTCGTTTGCGAATTATTTGTTTATGTTTTGATTGGTATTTTTAAAACTTGGACTGAAATCAAATTCAATTTGCGCGCCAAATGCAAAGAGTGGGTGGTTCATGTGGTAAATATCGTATTATTATATTTTTTTTAATCAACCGGGTGTTTATTTTACACTGAGTTTAGCTGTAAGAAAATTCGACTGCTTCACTTTTAAATAGTTACTAAAAAAAAACGAGATTACTTATAGAAAAGAAAAGAAAGCAACCAAAGGAATAAACTGCATAACGGTACAAACTGCAGTCTATTAATTTGGTTATAAAAAGAGTGAGAAAGAGAGAGAGAGGAATAAAAAGAGACGAGCCAACAGATAAAAGAATTACATCAAAAAACAGAAAAAATACCAGAAAAATACTAGACAAAGAAACAAATATACATATATTGGTATATCTTGAAGTATGTGTGTGTGAGCGGGACGGCAGTTATATAGCGAAAGCGAGCGAGAGAGTAAAACGAGTCAAAAGCCAACACAGCAACACCAAAATTGCAGCTCAAAATACAAAACAAGAGAGCGAGGAGACGATCTAACGGTACTCGATGTTTATGAGCGGGGGGTGGGGGTGGCGATAACAAAACGATAAACACAACACACACACACACGCACACGCACACAACTCTAGTTTTGTGGTGGGGGGAAATGATTTGGTATTTTTTTTTAACGATTCTTAGCAATGGAAAAAATGAACACAGAAAATGGCGGGGCGTTCGGTTTGGTGGAGAGAACAACGTCTGGAGGAAGTTAACTTTGTGTGGCTCACCCTTTTTCATAGGCAAGAACGTCTTGGGCTGCTGTACATGCCGATTACCCCCACCACCACCGCCAGCCACCGTCGAAGTGGCCGCCGTCATCGTAGTGTAACCACCGCCCACCGGAGTCCCCATCACCGTCTGTATAAACTGCGGCGCATAAGTTTGAAATCTCTCATCCGATCCGGAATCCTCCGCCGGCTGCTGGTGTGTCGGCGGCAGTGGCTGCTGCAAGGAGTTCAAAGTGTTCTGCACTTGCTGCTGCAGTTGCTGTTGGCGGTGGAGCTGCTGCTGGCGGTGCTGGTGGTGCCCCGTGGTGGTGGCCAGGGGAACGGCTGTCGGAGGCGGCAAAGGCGCATAGAGCATGGGGGGATTGGCAGTGTTGGGATGATGATACGTCGGCATCATCGTCTGATTGTACAGCTCTATGGTGGGCGGCTCGGGCGGGGCCACCGTCTGCTCCAGCAAACGGGGCGGTGGAAAATCCGGCGGCGTGGCCGAGTAAATGCGATGGATCCGAGAATCTCCCCCACCACCCGCTGTATGATGCCACTGGGGCACTGTGGTAAGCTCTCCGCCATACCGGCTGGTGGGTCCGGGTCCCGGCGCCGGTATATAACCCAAATTGTAATACATTCCGGGGCCACTCAGGCTGGCATTGCCGTGGACATGCTTGCGTCGCCCGGCCGAGGGCAGCGTCGAGGTGTGCCCATGGTGAGGGGGCGTCTGGGGGGCCTGCTCGACCCAAGTCCGCGTGAAAATATCATCCACCGAATTGGGCGTGAACTCATCGATGGTCTGGTAGCCGCCCGACTCGGTGGGCTTGCCGGGAGCCGCCGCCACTGGGGCATTGCGGACGTGCAGCATGTGGTAGCTGGAATGCTGCTGGTTGCACTGATAGCGTCCCTCGTGGACTTTGAGGGCGTGCCGGACTTTGAGATGGGCTTCGATCTTGTGTTTCTCGCCTTCGGTTTGCGGGGAATAGAACTTTTGTTTGGCCATTTGTTCATCCTATTTGTGTTTTTTTTGGTATACTCACCCTCGATGGCGCTTTCCGATAAAATATAGACGTGTTGGTCGCGCCAGTGGCGTAGGTTGTGGATCGTTATGGGCTCGCCGTCTTTGAGCCAATAGATCTTCTCGGTTATGGGAATGATGCAGGTTATTGAGAAGGGCTCGCCGATGTTTACGTTGGAGTCGCCATAGTAAATCGCCGGTTCGATTTCGAATTCTGTGGACTCGGCGCTGCCGACGAGAATGTCGTTGGCTGGAGGGGGGCAGCGTGTGGAGACGGATACGGATTTGTTTTTTATGTTTTTATCTTGATCATCAAAACAAAACTGGGTAGTCAAAAAGTTTTCAAGCGGCCCACACAAAAATTGCAAAAGAAAAACTCAAAATCAGCTGTTGTCAAAATTCCACTACGAAAAATACACGGAAGATAAAAAAAAGAAACACAAACGAAAAAAACACAAATAAAATCAAAAGTAGTCCAATAATCGGAATAAATTTTGTTGAATCCATTTTGCTGATTTTTCTCATTATCGATTTCAAATTTATAGATCGTTTTCTTTTTTTTTTTTTGGTGTTCTCGTTCGCATTATTTGATTTCAGCGCCAAGTTGGGAAAATATTTTCATTTATATGTATAAATATCAATGCCTAAACAGTTTCAAACACATGGGGAAAAGTGTGGGGAGGGCACACAAAATAAAAAAAAAACGTTGTATATTGTTTACTGGCAATCAACTAAAGACAACAAACCAAAAATATTACGTACTCATAATTCTCGGACGAGTAAATAAACCAAAAATTTAAACCAATAACTTAAAAAATTATTTAGACTCTTTCTTGTATGTTTCTAAAAGTACCTCTATAAATTTAAGCTAAATATACTTAAAGACTACAAGGGGCAAGCGGGTATGGGGAGAGGGTAAGGGGTAAAAAGAAATCAAATGGCAGTCGAAGTCACCCGAAACCCATTAAGGAATGTTACGCAACAGTTTTCCAGAGTTGGCAACAGCGGGAGGGGGCGGGGTTCTGTTATCATAAATCCACCTTATCGCGCCTACAACAGTTTTTATATTGTTCAAAAAGCGAAAAAACCTCTCTGATAAGACTGGAGGAATCAGAAAAACAACACTCAGCTCAAAAGACGACAGCAACAACAACAAAGAGCACAGATAATAAAGCAAAAAAGGAGAATATATATGGGTAATTGTAACAGCCGGGTTCGTTGGGAGGCGGAGTAGGAATAGGCCCAAGGCCGGATGTGCTTGGCTGAGATTTGTCAACTGGACTCGGTCAACAAACGTCATTCCAGATAAGGATGAGCAGGCAATTTTCCTACAAAAAAAACCTCAAATGATCGATTGATTGATCGTTGGTAAGCTTTGAATATATTTATTTCAATCGATCAACTATAATTCGATAAGGCAAAACAAGAGATAGTTAGGGGCCAAGGGCAACCCTGGCTTCAGGGGCCGTATGAATGAATTTGCGTTGGGCTTTATTTTTCAGGTCAAAAGGTCGTTGGTAGGCGGAGTAGGAATAGACCCAAGGTCGAATG
>JBAMCP010001022.1:0-29491 GCA_037075105.1 Lissocephala sabroskyi
GAACGGTGGTTGCGAATAATTTAAAAAACATGATGAGATTTTTCGGATTTCTTCTAACGGTTCTAACTATTGAACGGCTCGATTTCTACTAATGAATACTTTTCCCGAGAAATGGCATTTTATACAATTTGGAAAGTGATCCCTTATCAGCACTTTCAATAGACCGAAAAGTCCCCATTTATCGGTAAAATTAAATTCTGGGCTAGCTTATTATGCTTCCTGTGCGATCTTCCGGGCCATAAGTTTATTTTTACTTTATGAGTTTTGTGAAGGAAGCTAATAATAAAATTTTAGGGAATTCACCTTCGTGCAAAAATATATTACATAATTTTTGCTATTACCAAAATAATAACCGGCGGAAATATTCCAGCTTATCGGGAACATATTAAGATAACACTATTCTGATCGTGCAAGGGGGTTTTTTTAAATAATTTCAAATTTTTTTTACTTTAAATTTTAATTTATTTGCTTCGTTTTCATTAATATAATTATGTATGTACTTAAGCTAATAACATTTACATATGTACAAGAGTTCAGGCTATTTTGCTTTTTCATCTACTATTATATTATTATGAGCATTTTTTTGTTTTTATAGAAATTAATTATAATAATGAATATTTGGGAATATTTACAAAGCGCACCCAAGTTCATATATTTATGCTTAAAACTAGAGCTTAGGTCTAATATCACCAATTAATTTGTTGAATATGGGGATATTGGGAATATCTACATCTGTCCTCGAAGTCATTTGTAAGACGGAGTAATCTGTCTTGTACCAGCTCGATTTTAGCTTGATTAATACCAAGGCAGGTTAAAAATCATTTTTAAAAGTTGGTTCTGTACAACTTGAATTATTTTGAGGTGGCTGTGTGCAATATCTGCCCACTTTGGCGCACCGTAGACAATAATGGCTTGAAATCGATCTTGATATCTAAACTTAGACGCGAATTTCGGTTAATAAAGGGGTAGAGAATTCGTGTAGCAGTCACTTTTTTAAGGATGTAACCGACGTGATCCTTAAATATAATTTTTGAGTCCAGGGTAATACCCAAGTATCTCACATTTTTCCTCCAGGGAATATCCGCATTGTTTAGATTTATATAACTAGGTGACAGAAAAGAAGACTTACGCTTCCTAGTAAAAAAGATTGCTTGGGTTTTATTGGAGTTTATTTGGATTTTCCATTTGTGAAAATATTCCTGTAGAGCCATGAAGGCACCTTGTAGCTTTTGTGAGATCTCGGAGGAAAGATTACCTAAACATATGATTCCTCTGTCGTCGACAAATATGGGGGAAATGGAAATCTGCTGTATTTATGTTGTACGGAATGGGAGACAGGCAAAACCCCTGGGAACCCTCCGCAAGGATATTGTTAGCAGTAAATTTTGCAAGGCCAATGTAAACGGAAAATGATCTGTTGCTTAAAAAACTGTGGACAATTATGATCAGCTCAGTTGGAAAGCTCAGACTGGACATTTTGTAAATTAGACCATTATGCCACGCGGAATCAAAAGCAGCTTCAATGTCTACGAGCACCATGCCTGAAAATTTTGAAAATCCTTTTGCCGAAAAACATTCGATTCTTTTTGGTAATCAAGAAACCAGCTGAAGGAAAAATTTTCAGATTTTTAGCCTTGAAAATTTCTCTGCATATTGCACATTTGATAAAATCGGCGGCGCTTCAAGCTGTGAAAGTTTTCCTGGCAGTGTGAAAAGTTCAAGGACAATTCAGATGCCCGCGCGAACAAATGTGCAAATGTCTGCTTGTAGGACGGAACGCAAACACACACCTGCGTGCAGTTTGCCTGACTTGTCGACTGCGAAATTGCATTTTCGATTATGGCCAACGGATTGTGTGAGCCCACAGGGGGTTACATTTAATAATGTGGCCTGGCGGTGGTGGCAAAGTTTTCTCCCAACATAGGCCAAAGCGACAAAGTTTAGAGGCTTAGAAAAATGTTTGCTTAATTAGTAAAGTGAAGTAGAATTAAAAAAGTTTTACTATTGATCTAAGTGCGCCAAGGACTCCACTGAAATCAAGTACAGAACTAACCACAATAATATACAAAATAGACTAGGACACTGTGGCGAATCAAAAGTTCCTTAAAAAATACTGAAAGTTCCTTGGAAGAGGCCCAAATTTCCCTCGCTTTATGTTTGGGATTTGATTATTAAATAACAAACAAATATAGAAATTCAAATGTAATTTGCGATTATAATTTATTTTATTTAGAAGAGCTTTTTAGATATTTTAATCACTTATTTTAGCTTGGCATATAAAGAAACTCTCCGAACTGCAGGTGCTGTCATTCAAATCAAGCGTGTTGGGCTTCATTTCTACGCAATCTTCCTTACCACCCAAATCGTTGGGCTCCCCGGGAATCCATTTCACGTAGGGCATCGGGAGTCCAGTTGCTATAGAAAGAAACTTTTTCTTTTCTCCCAGGCAATTTAGGGAGATCCAATAGCGTTCTTTTTGAAGGTTTTCTTGCACAAATTTCATTTCTTCCTGTGATTCAATGTTTAGCAGATTGCCACCCAAATCCCGGCACTTGTGGGCGGCAGCATGCCAATTCAGGCGGTATGTAGAAATGTGAATGAATTTGTTACGAAACCTTAGGTTGAATTCGTCTGCTTCCTTTAGTGGAATTATATCAACAGTTCCATTGCTGATACTCAGCGATACGGTTTCCTTAATAAGGAATAGCGCTAGGACACTGAACACAATTAGTTGGGTGCTCATTTCGGAGGTCTGCTTCAAACGGCCGCTGTGGTTTCCAATGAATGCGTTTGTCAGAAGCTTGGGGGATTATATAGGAACTTCTGAGGGCCTTATCGCTGGAGGAGTTGATCACATCATTCTTAATTGTAGTTTCATATACTTCCTATTGATTAGGTTTTATTAGATCAAAGATAAAAAAGGAATGACTGTTAATGTATTTGGGAAACCCCAAAGAAAGACTTTCAAACTTAATCTTTCAAATATAATTCACCACAGGAAGAATAAGGAAATATAAGACTAATGAAATTCAGAGGTATTTCTGATGGTCGTCAGCTTAAAACAAACCCACTAGCAGAATTGTGAGCTCAGGAAAAAAATGTTAATTAAATTCGAAACTAGTTTTCTTTTAATTAAACTGAAAAAAACATATTTTTAGCATTCTTACCCAAAAAAGTGACCCCGTCTCGGTTGGGGGCTTGTGCCTTCTAAGCACTCAATTAGCACGAAGAGACCACCAGCTTGGGCAATAAACCTTTGCTATTAAATTCACACACACAAACACGGACCCCTTCCTTTCCCTCTCTCGGTTGCCATAACGAACATATCATCATAAATTGTGTGATGGTGACTTTGACCTTAAATTCCGGTGAATGTGTTGGCTGTGGGGGCAATTAGATGAGGTATCCATAAATAAAATCATAAATTTGTTGTTGAGGGAAGCTAAAATTGTAATTCCAAATTTCTTGAGTTCGGGTAAAACTCAATCAACAAGACTTTGGGGTCTTTTATGTTTTGCAGATGTTGGCCAACTTTGGGTTTATTTATCGCTTCGTTGTATTCCCCCTTGGGGGCCCGGCTATTTGGACAAGTGTCACGAAGCTGTCAGCACATTGCAGGCAGATAAAAAGCAGTCAACAAAAATCATAAAAATTACCCCGCCGTCTGTCGGTCCGTCGGTTAGACGGGCATTGGAAATATGCACAGATGTCGGCCGAGCCATAAAAAAAAATTATATTCCAATGGGCGGGCGACTAGTTAACGCCCACAATACTGCACTTTTTGCTGCTGCCGCCGCCTCGACGCTTTTTGATAAAAAAAATAAAAAAAACGTACAAGAGTCGACGACCTGGAAATAAACAATTTTTTTAAATATGCAATTTTGTGTTATGCAACCAGTCTTGGCTATTTTTTTAAATTTTTATGCTCGCTTTAAGTAATAATCGGTAACAAGCAAGTAACGCACAAAACGTGAAGGCGGTGGAACGACCCCAGGTGATCCCATCGGGTTGGCAAATTGAAAGCCAGCGTAGGCGAGGGTCAGCTCAGTTCACTCTTCTGCCATCCGCCATTCTCCTTTGGCGGTGGACCCAACGTTTTCGGCTCAGGTCCTTTTTGGTTTACATTTTTAATCTCGCTGCCGTGTAATTTCTGAATTCGTTTTGGTGCAAAATTTATCCACATTTCTGTACATAAATATCCCCAAAAAAAGCTCCGCCTTTTAATATTTAATCAACAATCTTGTTTTGGTACAAATGTTGTTTGTTTTCCTCTGCTGGTAGGAATGGATTTTTGTATGGTTGATGGTTTGTTTTCATACTTAAAAGCTTCTTAAAATTTAATTTTTTGGTTTTGTTTTTCCCCTCTAAAAAATATTGATAGGTATTTTTTAAATTAATGAGTCTTTTTGTTTTACTATTCACAAATTTTCCTGTTTTGCGCGTTCTTAAATATTTTTTAGCTCTTTTGAATGTACTTGTGTTGTTTGCAGTTCCCATTATCTTTTATTTTAGCTTACTTCCTCTTGGTTTTTTTTCTCTTAACACCTCACACAAAATTAACTCGAACAAATACACAAAAATTCCAAACGCCTCAGATTGCAAATATTTAAATGTGCAACTAAAAGTAAAAACAGAGTGCGGGAAAAGTTCAAAAGCAAAAAAATTCCTGTAGTTATTTACACTTTAATGAAATACAAACTGGCAGATAACAAGTTGGTCTTTGAAAAAGTTGACCCTGGCCACCGAAAAGCAACCCACCACCGCACTCAAATTTAGTGTTCGACAGGCAACCGCAACAGTTGAGGGCAACGGGCACCGGGCAACTTGAAGAGAAAACTGCAAAGCAAATTTACAAAAACCAGGAAAACTTATTGCCGCCCACGCTTTTGTCGACTGCCCCTCCCTTCATTTCACCTTAGCCTATTTGGATTTGTGGGAGGAAGAGAAAAATACCAACAAAAACGCGCTGGAAAACTTGTTTGGCATTTTCGATCCCATAGCTCTTCTTTTTTTTTTTTTTTTGTTTGGGAATTTTTGGGCGCTCATTTAATTTTAAAGTTGAGACCCTAAAAACACACAAATTTACGTATGTAAATTGGCAGCGGCTCGCCGGCTCGTTTTGACCAAAGTCAATTCGTGTTAAGTCGGCTCTTTGGCCCTGAACTTGCGTGCCGACTTAGCCAATTAAGCGCCGTGTGAATGAATTTATGACGGGTCCAACTTGCCTATCAGTGGGGGGCCTATGAGGTTCATGAGCGTGACCAAAATGTGTTCAATTTTAATTTCTAATAAATTGCAACAAACAAAGCAGCTAAATTAAAATATCAAGATAAGCTGAGGGGAAAAAAAAACACAGGAAATTAAGCTGTCGGTCAAGTCAACTTGGAGAGACCAGTGAACCCTCTTTTTCTCCGTAGATAATTTTTAAATTGAATTCTAGAATTGTCGCTTTAAATTTTGGTCGAAATATCGGGTTACTGCTTAATTGAATTTTTATTTAAATTTGCGTTTTTTGCAGAACACGAAAGCTTTTTTATGCTGACGTGATAAATGACACGATCAGTAGCCAAAGGGGCGGTGAATGTCACTCCCCAAAAACGGCTAATGTAAAGCTATAAATCTTGGCAACAAATTTGCATATGCATAGCCACGAATCGAAAACGCAACGGCTTCTAATAAGCCCATTGAATTTTTTTTATGGTTCTATTAAAAAAGATTTTTTTTTTAATGGAAATTGCACGGTTTTAGGCTGATCAATGATGGATTATTCAAATTTATTGTTGAAATTAATGGAAATTCGCGCGAATAGTTTAGGGTCTTTCGGTTAAAAAGAAATTATATGGGCTTTCAGGTTGAATTTAAAACATTTTCTGTAAAATCAAGGAACTGTTGTTATTTAATTCCAAGAACTAACTTTCGCTTAGCCTTGATGATTTAATTGAAATTGAATCTCTTTATTGAAAGCCTTCAATTACGCTTGAAACTGAAATGAAGCTCTTAATGGATATCAGCAGTTGGTATCAAATTTGTCGGAAGAGCTCCGGTTGATCGTTCAAGTTCATGTTTGGTTCCAATTGATAATTGACACTTCCCGTTGGCAATTTGCAGCTGAAGTGCAAAGTTAAAAGTCGCCTCGAACCGACACCACCAGGCATCACTTTCAATACGCCACAAAACTCGTTTCTTTTGTTGTTTTCAATTATGTTATTTATGATAAACTAATTACGATCCATTTGTGATGCCCGCAAGCCGAAATTTTGTGCGACTCTCTGGGCGCCAAGTCCGTCATTAGCAATGAATTCCGAAAAAACATAAAAGTTAAACCAGTTTTTCAATAGATTCCTCACCAGCCAATGGACCGAAGTCCGCCCTTCCCCTGTGCTGAGCACTCAAGTTAACTCAACCGACCTAAAGCCAATTTAAACAGAACCAAAGCAAAGCTGAACTTCAGTTCCCAGGCAATTTGTGGGTGCTTAGTTTATTTGAGCGTAACCAAATCAATAGCCACTTCAAATTGGAATTGGCCAAAATGCAATCAGCTGTACCCTAGCTGCCGGCCATTGTTGCATTCTCTGACGTCAATTAGCATTTCAACCGCGCCACCCCCGACGACAGTTGGACCGCAGTCCCCCTAACAAAGCACAGAAAATTCATTTGCCGTCGTACTGAATTTTTTATGGCGAGCATTTTGCGCATTTAAGACTTTGACTTAATTGTTCTTCGTGCCTTACCGAATCGTTTCTTCTGCTGCTGTTGTTGTTGTTTTGGGACTAGTGGCGTTGCTTTTGGTGCTTTTACATTAACAATTTATGGGTTTTAATTTTGGTTTCTTTTGGTCTGCGTAGATTCGCAGAGTAGTTAACTAAGCTGGAAAAAGCACAGTCGAGGGAAATTGTAAATTATAATCAAGGGAATAAAGTACCCAGACGAGGGAATAGACGACGGCGTTTCTTATACAACTCAAATGCCGGAGGGGTTAAAGGGCCGACAAAGGGTGGCTAACTTCTTGAGAGGTTAATTATTTCAACAAGAATTAAATGAAGATCAGGTTAAAGCTTGAATTTGTGGTTATGATGTGAGGGTTTTTTTTTTACGGAATGTGCTGTCTGTCAAGAATGAATACAAAATAGAAACTAAAGGAATGATAACTCTCCCATCTTATCAGCATTTTTATCGCATCTCACTTACGTATCTCCAGATTTGAATGCTACAAATTCCCTGATACTTTTTTTGTAATTCTGTACGTGTTCTCATGGGAACATTTACCTTTTATTTTTTGGGGCACCCTCAATTTGTGCTGTTTTTTTTGGGGGTGCATTAATTTGTAATTAGCAGGCAACGAATGATGACCCTAATTAATCTTTGTGCGGTGATGTTGAGTCAACAACGCCCCACGTGTCCAATACATTTGATGGCATTTTAAGTGCCGTCGAGCAGCTGAGTAATGTGTGGCATGCGGCGTCATCATTGCCATCGCCAGCCTCTCTGCCCCCACACCCTCCCCAAAAAAAACCTCCGACTGTCTCATTAAAAAAGTGGCAGTGGCACAGAAGCAATGGCCGATGGCGGCGGCGGTGGCGGTGACATTTGCAATCACAGAGGCCAACAGTCTCAATTCCCCAGTCAAGAACAGCGATTGTGTCTCTCCGAGGAAGGCTGCTTGCCTGTCACACGCACGACGAGAATCGACGACAAATCAGCGTAGGAGACGCGACGCTGCCACCTGAATGGGAGGGAGGGTGGTGGAGCGGGCTGGTGGCAGCCAAGTGATTTGCAAGCATCACGTGAAAATTTACGCAATCAACGGGCAGCCCCAAGGGCTCCTTCCCCCGCTTACTCAAGCGGCAATGACTTTGCTGCTTTTTCTTGTCTGCTTATTGATTTTTTGTTGAGATTTTCTTTTTCACGTCTGTTTTTCCCGATTTCGTAAACGCTGGAAAACAAAATTTTTAGACGTCCCCGCCCACCAATAAAGGGGCGGTGTCGCAAGCCTTTTAATTTGTCGCCAAGTCGCAGAGGGAAATTCACGCGCCTCTCGTCATCTTTTTCGTCGTCGTTGCCGTTGTCGGTTTGTTTGTTTTTCTTTCAAAGATTTTTGATTAATGGGGGACCAACAGACCGACAGTAAATTGGATATTAACTAATGAGCTTAAGCGATTTGGAGACTCTTCCCCACGCCCTGGGAAACTCAGTTTTCCTCATTCCAAACGCTGTGGGTGTTCTCAAAAAACCTATTAAATTTCAGCAGCCAAAGGGAAAATTGTGAAAGTCCCCCTGTCTGCCATTAATTACACTTCACGCTGTCATTGTTTTTCTCTCTGATAAGCTCACTCGTCGCTCGCTTATTTTCTGATATGATTTGCGTGGCCTACCCCAAGCTACTTTCACTTGCGGGAACCGTGCGAGTCTCATAATCTTCTGGCCAACTGACAGATGGCCCACTAGAGATTTGGCAACAACCCCAACCACCAATCCAATTTGTAGTCCCAACAACTTACAACACATTCCCCCTAAACGTTTTCAATCCATGAATCATCTGCTGCCACAACCGCAGCACGATGATCGTGGATCGTCCCAACGACCCAGCGATCGACGGCCCTGCCCCTTTGCCGCTTCAACTCTATTTTTGCCCGCTGGTTTCGGGCTGCCGGTACTTCAGCGTCATCGTCACCAGCGCCCAGCGTCCACCGAGAACAAAAAACATACAAATTTCCTTACTTACAACCCAAGCGAAATTAGTTCAAATTCTAAATTTAAAACTAGGACTGACTGCCGGCAAAATGTTGCCGCTGCCGGTGTTGCAGTCGCTGCTGGCGTCGCTGCCTGCTGTCAGTGGAGCGCAACGCGGTGGAAAACACTTGTTTCGGTTTTGGCTTTTCCGAAACAAAAACAAGAGAGAGAAAAAATGATGTGGCGCAGTCCAAGCAGCATAATGAAAACATCAAATCGGCGGCAACATCATCGACCACCCGACCAGCGGACCGGCGAGCTAGCCGGCAAGTGTTGATTTGTTGGTCGGCTTCCCGCGCTCAGAATGCGAACTAAAGTCGATCGCTGAAACTCAACAAACTGTTTAAATATTTTGTGTTTCAAATTTATTCAAATGCTATGCTTTGTTGATTTTTAAAGTTAGGTTATTGGGCTGGGAATAATTTGCAAGGCGTGATTTTCAATTCGAGTCTTCAGCTCTTTGTGAAATGGAAATAGATTCTTTCAGGGACTCTCAAGAAATACTTTGTATTTATTTATACTTTGAAATCGAAATTACAATTCGATTAGATGAAAACAAAGCTTATGCGGATCTATGAGGTTAAGAGAAAGTAATTCTTCACTAAATTTAAACTGAATGTCTTGTCACTCTTTTAAATTTTTTCCATTCGCTATATCCAAAGAATCATATACCACACGATTTCTGTTATTGAAGGCCGCGTCGTCTATCATCATTTGTAGTTTTTTTTTTAATGTTTGCCTTCCTGCCAAGCTCGAGATCATTTCGAAAGCTGCGCCGTTGTGTGCGCTTAGCAAACTGCGAGTGAGTGTATGTTGTTTTTTTCCAGAAGACTTTCAATTAATAATGGGCATTTTTTGCGCCAAATTTCCGCTTGCAA
Organism: Lissocephala sabroskyi; assembly: GCA_037075105.1. Classification (NCBI taxonomy): domain Eukaryota; kingdom Metazoa; phylum Arthropoda; class Insecta; order Diptera; family Drosophilidae; genus Lissocephala; species Lissocephala sabroskyi. The sequence continues at coordinate 9,609 of JBAMCP010001022.1, forward strand.
AGTTCCAGCTCAGCGCGCTAATGTCGCACACACGCTTTTCTTTCTAAGCTGGCGATTCTTCGCCTCGCCGCTTTGCTCGCCGTTCCGCTGTCTTCGGCAGGCGTTACTTTGGGTCTCTGGGCTCTTGAATTTTGTTGATCGGTACTAGAACATGCCCAAAAACACACCCAGTTCCGCCTGTACAGCCCCTTCGAGGCGTGTTTATTTGTACTTCAAGCATTGCGAGACGATGAGAAAAACCAACAAGAACACCAAAGCGAAAGCAAAAAACCGTTTACATCGAAATGCCATTTTGGCCGGGGCGGAATGTGTGAATGGAAATTGAATGTTTTTTTTTTGTTTTGTTTTTGGTTTTAGAGTGCGGCTACTTTTTCTACCGGCCACGTTGAAGTATAAATAACCCAGCATTTGGTTGACCGCAATATGAGAGTGCGAATGCCATCATAAATATGCAATGTTATAAATTTTTAAATTGGGTCTTCTGCTGTTGTTTTCGCCTCGAAAAGTTGCCCGTAAGAGAGTCGCCCCAGGAGAGACATTCGGTTCGGTGATGTAAGAGACTTTGGGGTCGATATGCTTGAGAAATCAAATACCAAACTGGCAAATCAAATGAAATTGTTGGAAATTTGGCTTTCTAAATTGACGACACTCACAGGTCTTTTGGGAAAATTCGTTTTGCTTGGCTTAATAAAATTCCACGACGGTCTGTAGGGGGATTAGGAAATACTAAGGGATTCGCATAAAAGACAGTCAATAATCACTTCTAATTGAGGTTATTTTATTTTTAATATTAAAAGGAAATTTAGAACAGCGATTTGTTGTTTTAGAATAATTCTAAACTGTTCTTTTAATAGAATTATATCTAGGCGACTCATGGTTAGCATAAGTATAAAACTTATGATTTCTTCGGCCCTTCAATTTTAAATTAGCTAAGTCCCAAGATCTAAAAAAGATCTCCTCCCGTTGATTGATTAAATTGGATCTTGAGATCCAATTTCTTTCAAATGTTGCTCCCGTAATCCACTTTTTATTCGACTTTATCGCAGAACAATTCAATCTACTCTGCCAGCACAAATATTCCCTTTTTTCACGCTCCCTCGCCACTGCGAAGACTTCAAGGGGAAATTAGAACTGTGCCGCTAATTGACACACTGCTCGGTTATCTGCCAGCAGAGAGCGAAGTGATTTTGATCGGCGGCAAGTACAAAAAACAGCCGCGGCAAAGTTTTCATATTTTCCTTATCGGCGAGACCTCCCTTGCCGCCTTGCTTGCTGCTTTCAAACGGGCAATTTTCATATGTTGAATTTGATGCTCTAGATGGAAATAAAGTTGATTTAGAATGTGCGGCTCATTAAGTTGAAGGCAACCATCAAGTGGGAAGCCATCCATGCCGCATGATTCCACTGACTGACTGACGGACTGCCTGTCGGTATCTTAACCTCATTGCAGTTGTCACTCGAACATTTGCCCATAAATGATTCTCTGGCGTGCCCGAGAGTGTGGCAAAGTAGACAGCAAAACAACGAGCACCATGAGCAGGTTGGCTGCCTGGCTGGCCATTTATGAGGCTACCGGTAGTGCAACGCGATGTGGCAAGCACAATGCGGCTGCGACAAAACCGCAGACAACCAACTCTCGGCAACTCTCGCACCAACTAATGTTCATTAATAACTCATGCGTTAAACAAAAGCACGAGGGGTCGGTTGAGCGGTTAATCTGCCGCCGTGGCTGTCTGTCTTTCGGTTCTCCTCAAGAGCCACTTCAAGAGTAGCTGTGTCTGGTCTGGTTTAGTAGTCGGTTTCGAGGATCTATGTGTGTGTCATATGGTGTAGAAAAAATGACGTTAATATTTCCCCGTTGGCAGTCTTGTGAAATAGGCTTTGGCGTAAATTGGCAGGCCGAACCAGCGAAGTTCAGCGGAGTCTCATTTTTTTGTTGTCCACTTCAAAGGTCTGAATAGACAGTTCAAAAGTCGACTGGTTGAGTCTTTGATAAGTTGCCCAGTTGAATGGACAGCTAGTCAATCAATTGAAATTCTAAGTGGAACCTTCAGAAAGTCTATCAAAGGTTGGCACAACAGTTAGTTTGTTGGGCAAGTAGAACATTTAAGAAGAGGATGAAATGGTCAGTTGGGCAGTTGAACTGTTGAAAGTTGATACAATCAAAAGAATTGAAATTGAAAGACATCAGTCAAGCCATTGAATTGGGATTAGTTTTTAGTGACTGAGTCGATTGAAAGTCAACGAAACTATGGATGAACAATTGAGCACGAATCTTAGCTCAGACGTTAGTCGTAGAATCAACTTGGCGAGTAACTTCGTTCAGTCCTCAGCAGCAAAGGTTGCAACTAATTAAGCTGTACATAATTCGGTTTGTGTGGCGCATAAATTACCTCGAAAGGTCACCTAGTTTTCCCCAGAACAAAAGAATCGCCGATTAATGGGAAACTCCAACGCCGCCACCTTCAGCCAAATTAAAATCACAACAACAAAAAAGGCTGAAAAAAATTTATGCAGAAAATGAGCCTCGACTCGTCTAAGTTTTTCCTCGTCGAGTCGGAAGAGCTTAATTATTGTTGGTTTTCCATGGAAATTGTGTGGGTTTTTTGAGGTTAAGAGAACAAAACCAAATGGCCGTGATTAAACTGAAGATGGAGGCGGCGCTGGCGGCGAGAGAGACCAGTGAAAGTACCGGGGATTATCAGGGGATCTCGGGGCCAAAGCAAATATACAAAGCCAAATGATCTTGCCCCGATATGGAAAATTGAAAGCAAAGAAAACTTCAAAGGCACTCGAGACTCAATTGAAATTGCAAAAAAAAAGAACGCGACCCAAGCAATGAAACCGACGGTGGCCTGGGACGGACAGTCCCTTTGGTGGCTGAATTTAAATTAAATGGACGTCAGAGGCGAGCGGAAAGGGAACGACGAATGTTTGGTTTGCGCAAACAAATAGTTTATGCAAAACTGAGCACGACAATTATAATTTTGATGGAGCGGGAGAATGGCAAAGCGACCACTCAACGGATGCTAGCCAACAACTGCATCCGTGGAGCGGACGGGCGGCTCTCTTCACTGGCAATTAAGCTAAATGGAAGCTCATTTAATATACGAATCTGGGCCTGCAGAGGTGCCCTGCCGATGACGGGCGGATCGATAGTTGAGTGTGGGGCTCCGGCTGGCCCGACCGGATATCTCGTAATTGTCATAAATTTTGACCCTGCTGCTCTTTGCCCTTTGACTGTATAGGAAGAAAATCCTTTGACAAAACCTGATTGCAAACACTTGTCGTCTGGTTTATTTTTTTTGCAATTTCCATTCCATGTCTGCTGTCTGTTATCCTTGGGAGGTGACAAGAACAGAGGAGAACAATTAAAAGGCAGCCTGTGGCATCAATAAAACTGACAATTTACAGCCTGTAAAACGATTGGCAAGCCCTTCGGCAGTTGGTTCGTTGCAGAGGGAACTCTGGCGATATTTCACATGTCGTGAGCGGCAGGATTTTTTTTAGTATGAAAAATCACATGGGCAAAATGTGTTACTCAAAACAGAAATAAATGTCTTTGGTCTGGAACTGGAACTGCGAAAAGTTTCTACGCGTAAGGATTTCAGCAGCTGAGGAATTGTGGAGGCTAAGCTGATTGGTTGTCCAAAGGCGAAAGTCTCGTGATTTAAAACTAAGTCTAAGGAGAATTGGGCGGGGATTGGATGATAGGAGAATGAGTTAAGCTTATGTGAGCGTAAATTTCTTGAACTTACTTTACCTAAGTTAAGATTGCGTGAGCCTAGCAATCGTGAGCTGCGCTAGTTTGAGTCGATATCTCTTGCGCTGGATTAATGCATTTAATTCTAATCAAAACAAACCTACAATAAATCCACAAGCGTGAGTAGCACGAATGTGAGTATTTCTAGCGTCAGACGTGTTTTAGAATGAGATCAAATGTTTATTCGATAGGCTGACCGCAAACTTTTGTGTCACTGTACCCAGCCAAATGTCCCCTTTGCCAGTCGGGAAATCTCATATGCAAATTTCCACAAACCCAACACTCTCCGATTCGTAGAGAGACTGCATCAATGGCGCCCCTGGGTGAACTGCCCGCGAACCGAAGTGACATCTCCAGACCACAATTCCCCCATGCCAGCAGGGGCGGGGCTGCCATGGCCCGTTTGAATCTCCGGGGCTGTTTATCTTTGTCTGCAGGAGGCCCCCGCAGCATCGAGGCCCTGCCTATTGCATTTTTCATTAATTTGGCGACATTTGCATTTTTTCTCTTCCATCATCAATTATGAATTTTAATTACACGCGGCCACAAAACCCGAGACACTGCAATTCCAACTTGCAATCACAGACCGAGAAAGGAGGAAGAGGGGGAGGCGCACAGTGGCCACTGCTCCTTGATGACCTCGAAGCCAAGCGGGCATTTTGTGGCCGTGATGACGAGTTGATGAAATGATGATGAGATGCTGATGATATAATAAAAATTCATAGCAGGCCACATGGCAACAATCGGCTAGCATGCAAACTCACTCGATTGTTGATGGTTTGGAATTTTTCCACTTAAATCCAATAAGCCAGTCGGCTGTCGCTGTCTCACTTTTTTCGCCGTCTCCCTCTGCTCCCTCCTCCTGGCAAACTTCCGCACGGAGCCTTCACGGTTGGCTGCATTTTTCGGCATGTCGATGGGCTCGTTTTGCATAATTAAATCCGCTCTGAACACCGCGCGTCTCCACCTGCTTAAAAAATTAGGTTTCAATTTTTGTTGTTTGTGTTTTTTTAGGTGTAGATCAGTGAGGTGTCCGTTGGCCTTCTCCTTCCCCCTTCCTGTTCTTCTTTATTTTGCACTTTTGTCTTGGCGGACGGAGAAAAGTATTGAAAGTATTACAGAGTATAAATCTCGAAAGGCTTGTAAAGAAATTTATCTAAAATTTTAGTTACTCAATTGGTTGAAGGAAAGAGTTAAAGGATTTTAAAATTTGAAGTCGAACAACGAAAAGGCGAGTTGTCTTCTGATCTTCTCTTTCCCATTCCCATAGCTGTAAGAGATCAAAGCTCCTGAATCCAAGCATTATTTTCACCCCTTTCTAAGGATAAGAGTATAAAAAGTTCGATGCATGGAATGCAGCTTTACTTTCCTTATCTCAGTTTCTTGCTTGGTGCTCTTTTTTGGTGTTGGCGGAAGTGTCTTTCTTTTTCTTTTGCACTGAGGGAAATTTCTTGGCCAAGTTAGTTGGCACAGAGCCGACGTTGTGTCTGGCCTGCAGGTGCGCTTATTAGGCTCATCAAAGGCGGTACCTTCTTGAGGCAACGAAACCCGGTGACATAGAAACCAGCAGAGCAAAAAACCTTGACAGTGAAACCGGCCAGCCTTGGAGAGTGCGGACATCGTTCGGTTCGCTTGGTGATCCATATCTTTTAGCCCCTCTTGATGTCACTTTAATTATGGCCATAAAGTTCGCTGGAAAAGAGTTGTAGTAATTGAATGAAATGAATTTGAAAATTTCCTGTTTTCCCCTTTCGTCTTTCCTTGCGTTGTCGCTGTTGTTGAACAAAAATTACAGTTATGTGCAATGTCGCTGCTGGTGGCACAAAAAACGGAAGTCAGCCATGCCAACTGCGCTTTTGGTCATTTTAGTTTTTGTTTTTTATTTTTTGCGAGCTTTGCATTTTCTGTTTCCTCTCCAAGCTCCCGACAGGAGGGCGGTGGGAGGCACTGGTTTGGGGCGTGGCCGGCAACACCCCAATTAGCGAGTGGAGCGGAAGTTAAGTTGGCGAAAAGGAAATTTCACCCACTTTATAGAAATGCCCAGTTGGGTTTTCTTGGCCTGGCATTGTTGTCGGTTTTCCACTTCATTTTTCAATTTTCATTTTCAACTTTTTTCGTTTTTTGGCCAACGAAGCGTTACAAATTTTCGCCATAATTTACAGCCCTAAAAGGAAAATGCGAACCGAGATTTTTACCCAATTGAAAGTCCCAGTCAACGAGTTCAATACGCAATTTTTACTCCGATTTATAAACAATTTTTTTTTACAGTGGGGTTAGTGCTTGTTTTATGGTTGCCTGCTGTTGTTGGTGGTTTTTTTCTGGCAACGCACAATTAACTTGTCTGTGGTTTGATATGAATTGGCCCGGCCGTCTGTTGGCCTGACCGAACAATGAAAATTGCACGAAACTGGTTTGGTTGTGCTTTTTTTGGTTTTTTCGGTGATCATTGGGAAATTATTTCCAACTCATGCTCAGCTGTGCATCGAGGCACTGTTTTAATTCGTTATTAATTCCAATTTCGATTTTGTGTGTTTTGTTTTCTCTACAGTGGTCGCTCCTACAGCAAGGACAGCCAGAAGAGCTCCCAAAGTGATTTGAGTCTACTGGGCACCGGCTCGTCGGCTTCGGGTGGCAGCAATGGTTCGCCCAAGCTGTTGGCAAAGACTCCGCTGAGTAAGTACCTTTTTTTTCTGTAATAACTGATAAATTTTGAATAGTTGGTTTGGGTGGAAATATCTTCAAACCATGAGGCTTTTCCTCCGAAAATGTTAGTTAGCCGGGACACAAACCGAGTTGGTTGAATATGCAGCACTTAAAAGTAGGCAGCATTTTATTTCTGGCTAGATTTTTTTTTTTTTTTTTTTTTGTTTAGTTTTATTAAGGCAGACGGGGATCTCGAATTCTCCTTTATAGCCTTTGTGGCGAGATTTTGCCATCCGCTTTATTCGCTGGCAATTTGAATTAATTAATTAATTTAAATTCTATATTTTTTTGTTTAAACTGGAGCACATTTTATGTTTTCTTCTTCCATTCGATTGGGTGCAGTTGCGCATAAAAGTAGGCACAAGTCTAGTGTGCTTGATTGATCGGTGATCACAGTTTGAGAGTCTTTTCAGTTGTCAAAGACTGTTAACAGTGTGTTATCAGCAATGCTTAACAATAACATAAAAACAGGTGACTTAATCCCGCAGCTGGGGCAACTGCCTCAGTGAACTCCGTACTCTTTTGTGAAAAATGGAAGAAGACGCAAAGATCAAGTGCAGGGTTTTTTATGTTGGCAACATGTTGCCAAGAGTATTAATGTTGCGCAACACGCGGCAAGTTCGGTTCGAGCAGAAAGTTCGATGCGCGTTATTTTGTCCCACTGTGCCGAACACGAAAGCGAGCATCGAGCGGGCGGTGTGTGCCTTTAAGAAATATTCCACCTTGTTGCCAGTCGGTGGCGAGTTTTCGATCGACCGGTGCCGTTCGCGTCGTCGCGATCTCTCAATTCCAACGTCGATAATTTTGACGTGATTTGTGTTCTCGCGTTTTATGTTTTTAACAAAATTGTTAATGTGGGCAGCTCTAAACTTCCCCGCGTCATCGTATTTTCAAAATTGTTTTAAAATTACCGCAATTGGGTAAATCCGCTTACACGTGTCCCACTGTCCGTGTATATTTGGCCTTATAGTCGCCAGTGTGTGCATGTGTGTGTGCGTGTGATAATCGAAGTCGAGTCAGAAACAAGTTGTCAACTTGAATATGCTAAATCAGAAAACAAAAGAATCGTAATACATTTGTTTTAAAATTTATGTCAATTTATTGCACTTTTGGCATTTCAGTTTTATCATTTAAAATATTCTTTTTTGGAAATAAGAAAGTGTTTTTTTTATAAAGCAAATTTTGTTTGCAAAAAAACAAGATCTCCCCTCAAAAGGGAAGCAGACAAACTGCAGCCCCTAATTTAATTTAGCTACCTTTTTTTTTAATACCAAACTGGTTTTATTTTTAGTGGTTGTCGTTGGCTGAGTAGAATGCCGGTCTGTATTTTGTTTTGGTTTCAACAGAAATTCAACTGCCGCCACCGACGCCGCCTTCAGGCTGCTTTGGTCACATTCACTGCCTTTGACGTCACTTTTCCCCACTTTGTTTCTTTCCATTTCTCACAAACCGTGACGAGAGAAGCCGTTAGGAACCCAGCAGCACATGAATTTGGTCGGCCTGTCCGTCTAGGACTTGACGGGGCGGGGATAAAAATGAAGTCAGGTCCGCAGGCTGCCAGCTGCTGCCGTTGGATTGGTCAGGGACAAAAGGAGAGCCGACTGTGTTCATCCTGTAGCGCGACGAGAGCAGGACCTTTTTTTGGTGGCTAAGATTTTTGTTGACAGTTTATTTTTACGGTCTATCGGAACTTTGAGCCAAATCAGCGAATTGTTTTCTTCTCCTTATTTAGGGATTCTCGATTGTCTTTATTTTAAAACTGCCCTCTCTATTCTGTTTTTATGACGAAATGTTTTATCCACTTCGAGGCCAAGCTGCTTAAAAGATCATAAGCGTTTTTTCCGTGAAGAAATCTTTTTAAATTTAAAATTGAATTGATTTTGGGGATCTTTGATTTCATCTCTTGAAATCCATTTTGATTTTAAGACCCAATTTAGCATCTTAGGTACTCTATTGCCAGACTTCCTCGTAGTCTTCAGCTTCCTAAATTGTATTGTTTTAAAGAGTCAAAACTTTTTTATACTCGTTCTCCAGACCTTAAAGTTCCTATTTAGGAAGAACTCTTGGAACTACCAAATACAATTCCTTAAAAAATCCTACCCAAGCGTCTTTGGTTTCGCTATCCTTTTGCTGACGATCTGAACAAAAAATTTTCTTCCTAAAGGAAAAGTGCCCATTGACCAGCTGCCCTTCCAAGAAAAGCATACGAAAGTCGGTTGTGCCGTTTTTGCAAATTAACTTTTTTCGTCGGAAAGAACTTTTTGCCTCTATTCATTTGAGGTTGACTGTGCATAGCGGGGCACGTAATGTTGTCCCACCCTCGACTTAGCAGGGGAACTCGAGCTTTTAAAGTAACGCGCTCAATCAATCAACATCAATCATCGCCGGGCCGCGGCAGTGGGGGGACGCCGGCAGACCTTTTGAATGTTCTTTTCCCAGACGAGGAGTGGTTTAAGGCCAGGCGAGTGGAGAGCTAGATTTTCGGTTTCGGTTGTTTATTTTATTTTCAATTTCAGAACAAATCGCGGAAAGAGTTGTAATCGCTTTGTTACAGTTTCGTTGAAAGGCTTTTCCCACGAACATTTCGCCCTCTGCGTTCCTCCGGCGAGGAGAACGAACCACCAGACAGCGGCTGGGAAAGCCGCAAAATTGTTTTCCGCTGCCATGTTTACCGTTAGCGTTTTTTGCTGCCTCCAAGTTCATTTACCCCCCGTCCTGGCTAGAATCGTGCCAGTCGAAGATCAAAAAACGCTAACCAGACAGAACCCGCCAGTTCGCCAGTCCGTCTGCCCGGCTTCGGGGTTGTGAGTTGAGGCCGTCGTGCTCTGTCTTATCGTCTCTCGTGTCGTGCTTTTTATTTAATCAGAGGTCTTAAAACTCCTAAAGTACTCAAGGGGGGGTGCTCGGCCTGGACCCAGGTGAGTGACACTGGGCGGCTCCGATGATGTAACCAAAAACTGCGTGACCGAGCGAGATGCAGGCGGGCGGCTGGCAGGCTGTCATGGGGTTTCCGGCGCTCTAAAATTTCCAGTTTCATGGTCCGGCACTGCCATTATTTCCATTAGACGCCGTTTAGGCCGTCAGATTGGATTCTGAGCCGGCGCTGCACTGACGGATGGCCGGCTGCTGGCGCCTCTTGTTTTCTTAATTTTCACTTTACGTGTCGGCCAAAGTTTTCTTCTTTTCTTCTGTCTGTTCGCTGTCTGTCGGCTGTTGGCAATATGTGCATAAAATTATAATTTACTGGATTTTGGTTTGGGAAGCAGTCGAGCGGTGCCGTTGGAACTGCCGATGCCTCCGAGCGGGCGTCTTGTTAGTTTGAAAAGCATTGGACGGGCTGTCTGGCTGGGATGGGCGGGTCGGCTGGGTGGTGTTGGCGGCTTTGTTCCTAGACGTGCTTTCATTTTCTCGCTCTCGTTGCAATTATGTGGGAAATTGCAAAATAATGCTAGACAGAAATATCGTAGTTACTTTACTTGTTTTGTTTTTTTCCGAACTGTTATTATTTCAGTTATTTCTTTTCATTTTCCATGCAGTTTTCTGTGTTTTCTATGTTGCTCTGTTTTTTTGTGCAATTCGCTTAACTATGCGAGAAAGTGATGTGGGCGTTGAGTTGCAAAAACTGAAAAAAACGAGAAAAACAATTTCGATATGCATTGAATTAGATTCCATGGAGGCATCTCGTGTGGCCCAAAAGAAAAGTGAAGGCAGTAAAATTGTGGGCGAAACGGTTAACGGCCGACTTGACAGCCACTTGACACTCTTGGCGCTTAATTTAAATGCAATTCAAACAATGGGATTTTAAGACAGATAAATTTTTAGCTCCTTTTTAGGTTATGATTCTAGAAAGGCTTACGATTTGATCTTGATTGGAATATTAGGCTGCTTAAAGATTGTCGAACGGTCTGGGATTTCTTTAAGCTTCCTTAGACTGCTGAACTTAAATCCAAGCTAGGCTTAGGAATGGTCAATAGTCGACAGTTTTATACGATTTGTAAACTGATAAGGACTTTCTTTAAGAAGAAGAAAGAGACCTTCGTTTGACTGTCTCATAAGGAAATTCTTCCTGAATTACTAGCTTCTTAAAAAGTCTTCTACAAACCTCTTATACCGTTTTGATAATGAAAATGCCACTTCATTCATGGCCGCGAGGGTGGGGTTTCGGCCATGAAACTTTCGAATGATTTATGACTTTAATGTCGCATTTTATTTTACCTTCTTTCCTATATAATCAGTATAAATTGACACCGCCCTTTAAATGGCAATACACCGAACTCAATCAACCTCGTTAACTTTCACTTGACTGAGGCGTTTTTCTTTCTTTTTTTTGTGTTTTGGCCGACTGGCGGCTTTTTTGCATAATTTTGCACTCGCCGCTTTCGTTATTGAATAAGATGAGGAAAATAGGAAAAGCATTTCCCCTCACAAAGCTTATATGCCACCAAACTCCCCTCAAAAAAAGGGGCCACATCAGCCGCCGCCACCGTCACCGCTGCCTGTGTGTGGCCCAAAAGAAGGAGAAAAACTATTTCAATGGTCAGTGAACCGGTGCACGATGTGTTGATAATGACGACGATGGCGATGACGACGGCTAGCGGGTTAGTCGTTTTTCAATTCTAGCGTGTCCAATGGGGCCAAAGTCTCGGCATCGCCAACATCCAGCGGTTCGGCTTGGCTACTGCTTGGCGCTATTTTAACGAGCGACTTTGGGCCAACTCGCTTTGATTGATCTTGGCAGACGACGACGACGGTCGATGGACGGTGGACAGTGGGCGATAAGGCGTTCGACGAAAAGCGAGACGTTCATTTCCATCGTCGATTACTACGTGGTGGCAATTTGCATATCAAAATAGAAACGATTGAAACCGAACGGATCGACGAGTTGACTAAGGCGGCCAAGCAGTCGGTTTGCTGCACTTCCTCGGGTGCCCGCCCGGTTGAAAGCCGCTTAGTTCAATAAATTAATTGAAGCATTTGATTTGCTTGGCACTTCCTGTCCCCCGTCTCCCTGGGCAACAAGTGCCGAGGGCCGTTGGGTAAGTGGCTTGGGTCACACGTGTCGCCGTTTTGGTGGCTAAACCGGAAACATTTAGCCCACATAATCCACGAAAAGAAAACGTAGAAAAAACTCAATTCATTAGAAGAGAAATAAGCAGTAAACTTCAGAAGAACTCAATCTGTCGAGCGAGTGCCGTTCCGTTCAGCCAGCTGGTTGGCCATGCGCCGATTTAAAGTGATAAAAACGAAGTCGTTTGGCGGGGAGTGGGAAACGTGCAAATTTGTGGGGAATTTTATCTGAGATTTGAATTAAGACGAAGTCTGGGTTGGAATGGGCCGACCGGCCAACCGACCAGTCAATTGACAAATGAACGGGCAGTCATGACGGTGGCTTCGACTTTTCTACTTCAGTTTGCAGCAACGAAGGCCGAGCAGCGATTTTTCCTAAGCGAAAGTAAGTCGAACAAAATTAGCTTTCGGCTGATGAGTCAATTAGTCTCTAATTGTGCTGCTCATTCTGTCAACTCAGCCGACCAAAAATTAGTCCACCAAAACTGCATTAGTCAATTTCAAGCCCCATAAACCTACAACGAGACCAGAATGAATATGAAACGCAAATAGCAGTGGGTAAATATTTTTAAAACAAATCGTCGCATGGACAGGGAAGACGGACAGGTTGACAGGCAGCCACTGGCAGTCAGTGAATACAGAGAAAAAAGTGTGCCAGTCGCGCTCTCAAGGAGCCGTCGTCGGCGTCGTTTTGTCGTTTGCGTGTGGAAATTCAAAAACAACAAAACTAAACGGCCACAAATTCAAGATGAAAATTGCACTGCGAATGCAGTTTGGCAGTGCGCGTCCCAAAAACAACAAATCCGTACGAAAATAAAACCAATGCGGTTGAATGTGTGTCAGAGTCTAAAATTGCCATTCCGCTGGGGGGAAGGGAGACGCGCCCTCTGGGCGAAAAATTACTGGAGCAAGCAATGAAAATGCTATGACATCATTTCGAGTGGCTAAAGATAAAAGCATTGTGGCTAATTGGGCGCGCACAATGAGGGTTAAAGGCTGCCAAGGGCTTTTGAACCCGGCTTACTTGCGAACTTGGCTTTGGGTCGTCTCTCGAAGTACAGAGTACTCCGCTTAATCGACTGGAACTGGACAATTTTTTTTGATCAAATGAAGTGAATGCTTTGGATGTACAAAATTTAGGTTCTTATATTATATTCTAGAACGTGAAACCTGAAACGTTTTATCGAACAGAAGCTGGTTTATGAGGGCATCTTCTGGGGACGATAAGCACCCTTTAAATTACCCAAAGAGCTTTTTAGTTTTTCCTCCAACAAATACCATAAAACGAAACTGATCTCTTAAAAACCTAAGAACCCTCCAACTTCTTCTCTTTGAAGCATTAAGGGTGATAGCGGGACTATCAAAGTTGAAAATTAGTTGCTCGTTCAACTTTGTTTCCGAAATTCTCATTGGGGTCAACGCAGCGACCACCAGCCAAGTTGACAGAAGCCGTTAAAAGCAAACGCATTTGCACTTTATTGTCAGATTTTTTTATATGCAATTTTGGCTCATCTTCTTGCGCGGCTGGCGGTTCATGTTTATGCAGATTTTTTTATGGCGATTCTCTCATTTAATTTAGTTCGAGGGGCCCGGACTGCAGTTTTGCAAGTTTTATGATCGGACCGGACAGCATGTGGGCCATTTGGGAAGGCAGTTGTTGATTTTAATGGTCTGCGATATAAAATATTTCATGGCACGACAAAGGCGTAGCGGGTTAGGGAACCACCATTTGCATGGCAATTGTTAATTTTTATTGGCCCGGCAAACCAACCGAACTGTTGGTCGGTCTATGATCTCTTGAATAGGCAACGCGGAGGGCGTTGAACTCCCGCGCCAGCAATTTTGGTTTTATCGAAAATTTAGTTTTGCCCAAGGTGCTGAAATTATGACAGTCAATTACTCTTTTCCGGGCCCACAGAGCCAACGACTGCCACTTGGCTAATTGCATTTGGGCCAGGCACCTGAGGGCGGCCACTCAGTGGCCCACTCAGCAGGGCGAATTTTAATTGAAAGTCAAATTGAATTTTTTTCCTTTTTCTCGCTGTTTTAAAATTTGCATGTGAAATTTAATAAGGCGCCCGCCTCCCCCAACTTCCAGGGGAAAGTTGGATGGCCTTGATGGACGACCACGAAAACCACACTTCCGCTGACAGTGAAAACTTCCGGCACCTAACAGCTGAATTAATCCCCAAATATTTCAATTATCCACTCAGATTACAATCCCGCCGAATGGAGTGTTCCATCAATGGATTTCTAAGTTTAGAAGCGATGGGAGTTTTTTCGGTTCACACCTTCCTAATTTTAGTGGGGCGAGCCGGGCCATCTATTTTGGTTATTGAGGTTGCGCTTGCTCCCCGAAATTTCCCATTAGGGGGCAGGGGATGTGCCTCAACCTGTTGGCTGGGCGAACGTCTGAGACCCGGGGAAATTTCTGGCTGCTGGCCGTCTGATTTGTTTAGTTGGCTGCGAGTGCTCCAAATACTTTGCAGTCAAGATGCTGCCACAAATCACAGAGGCTGCAATTTGTCAACTCTCTGGGTTGCGGCTGCTGGCCATTTTGCCGCCAGCCTTTGTGTTATGACATTCAAAAAAGTTGCCGGTTGTTGGTTCCCCAGCCAGTCAGCCCAAGTTGTTGGCGTTTTGTTGTCAAGATTTATTTTCGCTGTGGCAACATTTTCGGTGGCCTGCACCTGCCACCAGCGCGCTGCTTGCTTAAGGCAAAAGTGGATCGCCGATCCCGCAGACTCCCAGAGAGGCAGGCAAATTGAGGCCACCTCTGCGCTGGGGCTCATGGCAATTAATCAACATAAAAGTTTAGACTACAAGACGTCGTTTGGATGCGAAATTCCTCCTCCCGCAGTTAATCTCCGAAAAATAAAATACAAAAAGGTTTTTGTTTTCGCGACCACCTCGCTTGCCATTAATTAAATATGAGAATTTCGTGATAGTTTGGCTTTTTCGGGCTCCATAAATCTCGCTGAAGATATGTGTGTCTAGGCTGTCGACGGCACATTTTTCACACGATTTTCTAATGCGATTTTGAAGAGCATTTGGCTTGGTGGCTGCCATAATCGGTTTGTTGGGAGTGAGGCCATAAAACCGCCATTGAATGATGTCATAAAAATAATTTAATTAAAAAACACCGACACAATTTTTGAGTGCCGGACGAAACTTTAAAACGCCGATTAAAATTGTAATTCAATGAAGCTCGATGTTGTCAAATGGAGCAGAAAATTGACGCGAACTGCGGTCGAAATGGCAGTAAAAGTGTTGTTAATACCGCGAAGGGGAGAAATATAGGAAACAGACGTAAATTAGGGGAGAAATTTATTTGTAAAGGAAGGGCGCCAATAAAAAATGCATTAAAAATTTTCAGACGATTTTTAAGGTCAGAAAGGGGAACCGAATTGTGTTTATGCCTTGAAAAATGAAGACAAAATTTTGAACTGTCAGATCCGTTCTACATTTTAATATTAATAGTTTTATTTAGTACGACCCGAGAAAGGTTCGTAAAGCTCCATAGGCCCATTTAATTTTTATACAAGAAAGTCTAGAGAAGAAAAAGAATTAAAGGATCTTTAATCCGCTTGTGAATGAATGATGTGTGAATGATTTTGATTCATAACGAGAATCGACGGTTAACCGTGGATCCTGTTAAAAGTTTATATCCATAAAAGACTGTTAAATACCGCTTTCCCGAATGTCCTTTTGTGAAAATATTTTTGAGAAAAGTTGTAAATTTTTTAGTTTGAAATTATGAAAACCCGCCATCGGCTGTCACATTAAACTTTTGATGGTACCAAAGTAAATGCCAGCGTTCAATGGGTCCTATGAGAAATGTCAATCAAGTTGAACACATCAAAATCAAACAACATCAGCAACAACAATTCGACCTATGAAAAAAACTTTAGCTCTCCCACAAAACGAAATTGTTGTGAACATGTCACCGTCGTCGTCGTTGTAATTGCTCATGGCAGTTGTTGCTGGTTAGTTGTTGTTGTTAATAAAAGCAAAAGTTGTTGGGGTAACAACAAAAAGTTGAAAAGTTAAAGAGACAAGAGCACAAAATGCATTCAAGCCGCGATTGTCGGCGGCATCAAATTGAATTTGCCGGTCGAATGTGCGCGGGTGTCGCTCGTTAGTCCGTCCGGTGTTGTGTCTCTGTGTGCGGTGTGTGTGCTCTGTGAAAGTAAAATTAATTGCTTATAAAGCAAAGAAAAAAATCTACAAAAAACGCCTGCAAAATGGGTGCCCACGGCTCCAAGGAGAAATTGTCGCGCTCCTATTCCGAGCGCTACATCCACGCGCAGATGATCGAACGCGAGCGCTTCGGTAGTTTTGGCAAGCGGGCCAAAAGCACTGGCAAAGGTGAGTCGCCGCGAAGCCCACCCCAAAAAAAACTTTTAAACTAATCTATTTTACCATGAACTTTGGCGGGGAATTTGCTCTGTCCTGTTCGGTTTTGGCTGGTGGTTTTGATAAGCCCGCCAGGATTACGTGGGAAAAAAATTGTGAAAACTTTTTCCGTCCACTGCTCCCACTCGGTAGGGGTTCCTGGCCGAGCACAATTAGTCCGACAGCTAAAAATAAAATTTATTAGATTTTATGCAGCTGCGCAGCCCAGAATCCCCCACTGCTTGGAGCCCCCCACCGTTCGGCTGCCCCATCTGTGCTGGGAGGGGGCAGCTCTTTAACAATGACCAGTAATACTTCTTTTGTATTATTTGCGGGTGTGTGTGCGTGTTAATCCCCTTCGCACTGAAATGCAAATAGCAAGGGTGGAAGCTGTCGATGGGGCGATTTTATCAGAAACACCGCCGTTTAATACTCAACTAGAATACACAAAAAGCAAAGCGGCAGTCTTAGTTGTGGGAAGAGAAAGGAGACAGGCAACCACAAATAGGATCCTAAGTGTTTTTTAAAGAGTTCTGGTTGCTTAAATTTGTTCTCCAGAAAAAAGGCAACTGGATCTAATTTATCTACCACTTGGAAGATTTTCGATTAATGACTAAAAGAGGTTTAAGTAAAGCTTCATGAAGTGAGTCTGTAATGAAGAGTTAGGGAACTTTAAGCGCAACTTTTTGATAAAAGGAAATCTTTTATATTCGGCGTATTACTTTATCAGCTTAATCTCCTCTCGGTATATACCAGAAAAATAAACTTTGATCAATCTAAATCGGGATTGGTTGAACTTTAAAACCGATTTAAGTAAATTATTAGAAAGTTCTTAACAATTGAAAACCTCAGTTTAGTCGAAGAACTTCTTTAAGTTCCCTTAAAGATATAGAGGTGTATATCTTAAAATAACATCAAATCTCATAGTGGTTTAGATTAAAAGTTCACGAAGGATCTCTGCTGCCAAACGGAATCCCATTCCAGCCACTGACGCCAATTTTGAAATGCAGAATCCTTCAACCGCCTGCATGCACTAATGAGACATATGGGTTGGTTTGATTATAGGGTATTAAAGCTGTGGTATTTTGAGTTCAACCCGCTCTCCCTTTTTTGTTAATTGAAGTGCGCGTGTCAGAATCTGTTGTCGTTTAGAGGGGCCGCCGTTGCAGTTGCCAGTCGGCGGTAAATTTTCTCAAAACAGTTCGTGTCCATGCATAAATTAAGCTCGGTATACAAAGCTGACAATATTCTCCTCTTGCTCTTACATTTGCAGGGGCTGCCAAAAAACGTGATGTGCGGAATTTGAGCATATCACCAACGGATTTGGGACCGCCACCAAAAGCCCAACAAACCGCCCAGGGACTCTCGACGCGCACCAAATCCTCAACGCCCACAAGTAAGTCCCCGAAAAGTTTTCAATTTCAATTTGCATTCTTCCTTTAATCCGTCGCGCGGGGTTGTCTAGCACAAACCAAAGCTATTGGCCGGCCGGGCCTCGATGCCGCGGTAGACCATCCGGCAATTGTGCTCCTCAATTCGCCTGCGAGCCTCGTCCACATTGCGATGGGCCTGCTCGGCCCACAGGCGCTCAGCCACCGCGCTCACCCGGGGGAAGGTGGTGGGCAGGACGTTGTGCTCGTTGATGTACTCCGACCAGAGGCAGGCCTCGCCGCCGATTACGCGGTTCTTTTGGGCTGTGGTGCCTGTGAAATCGGTGGGCTCGACGTTGTAGAATTTCTCCCAATCGGCGCCAGTGTCCAGGACATACAAGTACCAGTTTTCGCTTAGGATAACCTGATAGCCTTTCTTGGTCAAAGCAGCCAGCGTGGCCTTTGAATTATACCAAATTTGAGCAATGGTGCCCGTCGGCCACACCATTGCCGTGTTCTCCGTCATGGCCTGCAAAAAAAGAGCAAGTGTTGGTTTCGAGGCTGTGAAAAGGAGGAGTGGATTTTTCGTACCTCCTGCCAGACCATTGGCTTCCAGCCCATGGCGCTTATGTTGGCCGTGAAGCGCTCTAGGTAGAGGTAGGGAATGTCGCCATTGTCCATGCCACGCGCCTGAAGATAGGCCTGAATTTCCGAGTTGGACTCCCAGCAGCCCGAGGCTACTTCGTCCATGCCCAAGTGCAGATAGGCATCCTTGAAGAGGGTCTTTATTTCGCTGAAAGCAGACTCGAAATGAAAGGTCATCTCCAAGACATCCTTCCACTTACCTAAACAAGTTGTAGAGAAACTCGTAGGTGTAGTCCCGGGTGGGCATCAAAGGTCCCAGTTGGCCAGCCCATTGGCCCTCGCATTGCGTGAGGAGCTCGGGATGTGAGGCGCTCCAAGAAGCAGCATGGGCTGAAAAAGGATCCCCGATTTGTGTGAGGGTTTTTACTCTGGATTTGTACTTACCCGGAGTATCGAATTCGGCGACAACGCGTATGCCACGCAAGCGGGCGAATTCAACAACTTCAGCCACGTCCGCTGGCGTGTAGGTCAGCTCAGGTCTATAGGCGCCCTTGGCCGCCAACTCGGGATAGAGAATCGATTTATAGGGAAATGCCGAATCATCGGTTATGTGCCAATGGAAGACATTCAGTTTGTTGTACGCCATACCCTCGATGAGTTGCAATATCTTCGCCTTTCCCACAAAGTGGCGTGCTGAGTCGAGCATCAGGCCGCGGTATTTGAAGCGCGGCGCATCGTAGATTTCAGTATCCACAATGCGTAGCTGAAAGAACCACCATCGCCGGGTTGAAGAGGGTTAAAAATCAATTTGGCCACGAGCTTCTCTCTCTCGCTCTCGTTTTCTGTGTGCTTACCAGGCCGTTTGGCATGGGGACCAGCAGCTGCGACAGCGTTTCCAGGCCCCGCAAAATGCCCCAAATCGAGTTGGCTATCACCCGGCCATCGCCCCAAACGTAATCTGTGTGCAGAAAAATGTCCAAGTATTCGAGTCACTTCGGCTGCGTCTCCTTCGCCCGCCCGTTTGGCTCACTCACATGACTCATCCATGCCGAGATACGGCAACGTTTCGCAGGCTCGCGTTAAATTCACACGGAATGTGGTAAACGTTGCCAATGTTGGAGTGGCTGGGGCCGAATTGTAGCCTTTTGCCGACAATCGAATGATTTGGGCGTAACGCTGGATTGCCTCAGTGAGAATGTCGCACGTGTGCCCGCCAACGACCTGGAATTGAAAATTCTCGGGATCGACAGCGCGATACGAGCCGCTGTCATCCTGCCACAACGGCTTTGGCCAGACCTCCCCTGATTAAAGACAAGCAACCAGAGACAGACAGTAAATTGCTGGCGCTTAATTGGATTCCAATTTTCTTACCGCTCGTAGCCTTAATTTGCGGTCCATAGCTTATGTAATTGCCAGCCCAGGCCTGGCCAATTTGAATAGTTAGGATCACTCCCCACCACAACATTGTGAGCACAGCGCTTCTTTACTTTCCGACGGTTTGATATTAACTGAAGTTCAGGAGCTCTGCACTTGGCCATTTCAGCTGCGCAAACTTGAGCAAACTATAGGCGGATTTTGGTCTAGAATAGAATCTGTTATCTTTATGGCCGGGACTTACCACTCAAAAGACAAACACAGCTTAGTCAATAATTTAATTTTCTATTTCTGCCAACTTTAATTCTTCTTTTATTTAATTTGACTTTTTGGTATCTTTTGCCGGAGATCCCGTTATGCTAATCTTTTGGTTCCCTTATCTTTTGCCTTACCAAATTTTTTGGTTTTATTTGTATGCTTTGTTTGATAAGACCGAGCTCATTAGGGAATCCATAAGCATTTCTTTTCCACTAGTAGATCCGACTAATCTATTTATAGATGATCGATAGTTCGTTGGGGCCGTCTAGGGTTCGATTCATTGGTGGCTCCCCAAGAGCATCGGTGGTTCAGTGGTAGAATGCTCGCCTGCCACGCGGGCGGCCCGGGTTCGATTCCCGGCAGATGCA
>JBAMCP010001023.1:0-29490 GCA_037075105.1 Lissocephala sabroskyi
GTGTGTGTGCGCATTGTAATTATGTTGATTCATTTCTGTTTAATTAATTGTACTGTACTCTGTTTTTATAGATATAAATTAAGCACACACCGCCCACAAATAGTTGCAAGGACTCGCGCGACCCCTCGAATCGATTCTCGCCCGCTCGCCTGTCCTAATCAGTTTACATCAATTTGGGGCTTTTCGCTTTAATGTGCAAGACAAACAGGCCGCAGCGGCCCTTTGGCTGGCGGCGGTACAGTTGACACGCTTCATTTGCCGAGCCGACGCCTCTAGGCCACCCACGGCCAGTCGGTTGTTTGGGATTCATTGAGAGAGAGAAAAAAGCGAAACACAAAAACAAATCCCATGAAATAAAAGCAAAGGAGGTCCTAATAAATAAAACGCTGGATCCATCAAAAGTGCGATGCGGCGGGCCTAACGGGATAAAATTTATTAAGCGGAACGCATAACAAATGAAGAAATGAACGCTTTTAATGGCCTTGGGTCCCGAAAAGCGTAAATTTAAACTGTCAAACGGCCCAAGGGACATTAGCAAGTATTGATGGGCCAGGATCTCTGCCTACTCCTCTAAGTGGCCTTGTCCTTTATTCTTGTAGGTGCGACGGACTGGACTGCCCGGTTCCGTCCACCATAAATTTTGGAAAAGCTTTTTTGGCTCTCCTGCCTCTCGGCTGTTGCACTGTTTTCGCGTGTCCTTGCCTCCCGACGGTCCGTTTGCTAGATCACCCAAATTATATCATTAAAAGTTTATCTAGTTGGCCCAAACACACGCACTCTGGCCACCCGGCAGCCCCTGGCCATGTCGGCCAAACTAAAAGCAAATACACAGAAATTACCAAACATTAATAGCCATGTGAGTGTCCATGATGGCGCAGCCACCAAAAAAACACTAGCCAGTCCCCGGCAAAGTGCCACTGAGTTTGTCCAGTTAAATTGGGTGTGCTGGTCCAGCTGCCTCAAACAGCAGGAGCAGGCGGCTGGGGGACGCAACCAACAGAAAGTTTTCCTGCGTCACTTGCAGGACGAACCGCAACAGGAAATGCACTGTTGGCTTCATTGTATTCCCGCTGGATTTGCCTGACACATATGCAAGGACAACTTGGGCAGGAGATCCACTGGAGCCACTGAGAAGTCTACTGATTGCCTTTGAATATCTTTTCTGCCTTAGAAGGTCCTTTGAAGTTTGCTGTCATTGAAAAGAAACATCTCAACCGTCTGTTGTGTTGGTCTTCCGAAAAAGCTTTTTATTTGTTGCTGTTTATATTTCGCAAATCTGTTCTAGACATCGGGGAGTAATAGTGATTTCCTTACAGATTTGGTATATATTTTTAGTTGAGTTTTGACATTGGACAGAGTTATTTATAAAATGAAATTCTATAAATATCACTCTCCTCACTCGTTGAGAGATCATTCTCGTTCCATTGAAGGTCTGAGCTGCAGCAAAAGAATTTACCCTTTACCCCTCTTAAGAAATTCAGCTTCTTGTGATTTCTGGTGATATGGAAAATGGAAGAATGCTTCAAATTCATGAAAGGCTCCCTGAGTGTTTCAAATAGCTTTCGATTTATTCTTTTAATATACAAATCACAATATTGTACCCTTTACCTTTCTTACCCGTTCTAAAAATGCGAGTGCCTTGATTAATTTACCATTTTATTGAAAATATGCAAAGCGGCATAACAATACTGAAATAAGGAAAGTCCAGGAGCTTGCCCCTTATCCCTCTCAAAAAAATTAGCTTATTGTGATTTCGGGAGATAAAGAAAATGGAATAATGCTAATGTCTGAGCTGCAGCGTAAAAAAATTACCACTTACCCCTCTTAAGAAATCACGCTTTCTGTGATTTCTCGAGATATGGGAACAGGAATAAGTTCGTGGAAGATTCTTAGAGTATTTAAAATAGCTTTCGACTTATTCTTTTTAAACACATATCACCAAAATTTACCCTTTACCCTTTTTACCCCTTCTCAGGAAGCGAGTGCCTTAATTTTCTTACCAAGTCATTCAAACTACGCAGAGGGACAGAAAAATAATGAAATAAGGGAAGTCCAGGAGCTTACCCCTTACCCCTTTAAAGGGTACAGCGTGTGATTTTGCTTAATATTTTAATTACCGCAGTTAAGAGATCTATTTGGCAGCTCGGTATACTTTTCTTTTATTTCCTTTATTCCTTTAAAGACTCACGTCCCCAAACAATTACGAGAAGCAAATATGTAAGGATATTTCAAAGTCTTTACTTCTCATTTGCAGCCGAAAAATCCCCTGCGAGAGTTGTACTCTTTTCGTGGGTAAATTTGGGTAACCCGTTGCTCTTTGTTTTGGCAAGCTGGCGGGAAAATCTATTGGTGCCTGAAACTCCAGCCTTTTGTCTGCGCACTCCTTTTGAGAGGACTTCAATCGACTAGTCCGCCCCCCTCCCCGGCCTAACACAATGGCCCAGACCTTTCATTTCGATTGCTCGGGAGCTGCACAGCCCGGCAAGTCGCTGGGCCTGCGGTTGCCTAACAATAAGATTTGCGTCCCAACAAACAGGCAATCCCACCAGATATCGGGGCCTGGCCAGCGCCACCACCTGGTTGGTCAGTTGGCGCACGTAGCTCGCTGGCTGGGGCTTTTTGTCCCTTTGCCGCACTAAATTATCGTGGCCCGGCCATTTGTTGATTGGGCTGCCGACATCCGAGCCACCCGTATTTCAGCCGTGCTTCTAGGCCCAAAAGTGGCATACAAATTACTTGACAACGCCAGCCAGCCCGCCTGGCCCGCCGGATTACGGGAAGTGGTTCCTGGTGGTTTGAAAACTTGTGCGGCGGCCGGATTTCAATTCCACGCTGCATTGAAGGGCGCGCGCGCCTCGCATGTGTAAATCCTCTCGGGCCTAAGCCAAAGCTCCTAAGCCTTCTTCCCCTCCTGTGGCGGTGGCAATCGATGTTGACCAACCACTGACTTTTTACAGGCAACACAGGCGAGGGGCAGGGCGGGGCGCGTGGCTAATTGATGCAATGCATTCGAGCCGACATAACTTTGCTTTTATGTCCGCAGACCCGGGCGTCCTCTCCGGACAACATGTCAGGCTCTTTGGTGATAGCCGCTTAACGCACTTAGCCCGAAAGCCCGGCCGGTGCCAGAGAGTCGACTGAGCGTTAACAAGGCTGCTGGAAACTTAGCTACGGCCCACAAAAGGGCTCAAAGGAGTCGCCGGCAAATGCCATTAGTCTTAAAAGTTTCCTCACCCCACGCGCCAGGCGAAGGTAAGAAGGCTTTTCTTTTCATTCGAACCAACGGAGCCCGGCAGCTTGGGCTGTCGCTTTTTTTAATACTCGAAAGTCCTTTAATGTCGGGGGGCTTGGGGTTGGCAGGGGTTCTAATTTACGGCGCTGGCAGAGGATCGATTGATCGATTGGCTCTTCAATCGGCACTCAATTTACACGAATTCCTAGAAGAGCCTTTCATTAAATTTCCTACTTTCTAATCAGCTTAGCTCGGTTGGCGTTTGGGTTAAGGTGCCGCCCGCTTCCTGGAAGTCCTAAATTGCAGACGCAAGTACGCAAGCAGATTAGCGAGCTCCTGTAGCAGTCAGATTTTCCAGGAACCAGAAACCAGAACGGAGAGGAAGCTTTATTTTTACTCGGGTGGCCAAGGCAACAATTTGAATCATTTTGGAGTAGCTGGGCAGATGGGCAAGAGTTTATTAACGTAGATTGAGGAGGAGGAGTTAGAGAAACAAAAGAACAGATGGACAGAAGGGCAGATGGACATATAGTTGGATTGTGGAGAACTACGAAGAGGAAAAGCGGAAAATTTTATATGAAATGATCAGTGAATTGAACAAAACAGACAGATGAGCATATTAGCTGCAGATTGGATGAATTTATAGACTACGCAACTCCGCTTGCCTCGCACAAATGTCCCCATCTATTCATCTGCCCATTCACAGAGTACGCAACTGCGCTGGTCCTGCATAAATGCCCAAATCTTTGCATCTGCCCATTTGTTTGATTCACAGACTACGCAACTGCGCTTGCCTTCAATACATTTTCCTTTCTATTCATCTGCTCATTTGATTGATTGTCCACTTCTTGCCTCTGACTGAACGGTCTTTTGGTTTTGACTAAAACTTTCGATACTTTTCGCTAACTGATCTGCACTTTTCCTCTTTGAATCTGCGCCCCATTTACTCGCTCAAAGAAGCTTTTGATTCTTCTTATTAAGAATTGGTAAATTAATAGGAAATTTTATTATCGAGTCCGCGAGCTCTTGCCTCTGATTTCGATACCTTTCGATACTTTTTGGTAACTAACCTGAACTCTTACCCTCTGAACTATCGCCCGTCTACTCCTTTAAAGAAGCTTTTAATTCTTCTAATCAAGAATTTTTAAATTAATAGGGAGTTTTTCTATCCAGTCCGGGACTCTTGCCTGTGATTGATTGATCGGTCTTTCGGTTTTGGGTAAAACGTTCGATACTTTTCGCTGATCTGCACTTTTCCTCTTAGAATTACCACCCCTTTTACCCCTTTAAAAAAAGCCTTTGATTCTTCTAATCAAGAATTTCTAAATTAATGGGGATTTTTCTTATCGAGTCCGCGAGTTCTTGCCTCTGATTGATCGGTCTCTCGGTTTTAATATTTTCCGCTAACTGATCTGAACTCTTACCCTCTGAATTGCCGCTCCTTTCGCTCCTTCAAAGAAGCTTTTCTTTCTTCCACTCAAGAATTTATAAATTGATAGCGATCTTGTCTTTCAAGTCCGCGAATTCTACGTGTGTCTGCAAATTGCTGGCCTTCCTCCCTATTCCTATCTGTCCTTTCCTCGTGTATCTCTCCAAATTGCGCTTTGTGGGCTGCCTTTTTGTCCTTGCTCTGCTCCTTTCCTCCCCGCTTGTCACCTAATGAAAATGCCGCCAGATTCGGCCCGGATGTGTTGTCGTTTGACTGCCACTGGCCACCAAAGCAGACGAACTGTCACAGAATTAATTCAAGGATTAGATTAATGAGGTCGGAGCCGCCACGCCCTGCTCCTATTTCAGTCCTGACTGCTTACTCCTTTGGCTGAGAGTCGGAGTTCAGGAAACTGAACTTCTGTCGGCTTGTCCATCTCTGCTGTCTACCTGTCCGTCATCTTTGATTGTGTGTGTGTGTTGGGTGTGTGTGGAGTTTGACAGATGTAATTAATTTAATTAGGGCGCAGCGGGCCGGGAACTGGGCGGGGCTGTCGGGGGCTATCAAAGCAGGAAAGCGAAAAATCTTCTACTCAAATTAATTTGACAAGGCCCACCGAGGGCCACCCGGACAGATGGACAGACAGCACACACCCCGACATCCAGACAGCTGGATAGTTGGACAGATGGGCAGTTGGACAAAACATGCCACGCCCAATTATAAACACAACCCAGCAACACGACTTATGTCCGATATTATCGTTGACATTTATTAGCCGCCCCGCCCCCGGAAAAACCAAGTGAGATTTTTACGCCCGGAAAAGGACAACCAGGCTCCATCTGCTGGGGATTTGGGCGGGGGTGCCCGTGCCTTTGTCACGTTTGGGAGCCCAACTGTTCGCAATCCGTGCGAGGAGCCACTGCCGTTTATTGCCGCCGAAAGTTTGCGTGCTTTGCGATTAAACAATTTCAATAAACCGCCCGGCAAGGCCCCCTAGAAACGCACGGCTCCAAGGACCGCAGGGACCTGAATGTTTTTTGATTGCCGGACGGCTGCCCGGCTCACATGTGGGGGCATAAATTACGCACCCGCCTAGGAGCTCCGCAAATCCTAGAGGGGCCTCGGCAAAATGGCCACAAGTGTATTTTGTCACACAAATGAGTGATTGCGGTGGATGCCACGTGGGGGCGTGGCTGGCTCGGGGCCGGGGCCTCTGCGTTTTTATGGCAATTCATTTGCCACCGGACGCCTCGTAATGTCCTCTAATTATAGGTGTGTGCACCTGGCCAGCCCAAGAGGCGAACCCATAAAAAGGCAACCCTGCTTTTTTTTGTGAATTCGAGTGGCAACGCCGGCGAACTTGGCCCCCAATCGATCTCGTTTAGGGGCCCAGCCGGAAGTGAATTATGCAAGAGGAGCTCGTGGCGCCTCGCCTAGCCAATTTGGTAGGTGATTAGCCGCAATGATGACTGCCTTTTGATAGTTCTGCCAACCGTAAGCCGATTGGGTTGACCCGGGCACACCAATTCCAGGGCCCCTTTTCCGCAACAATAACCTCGCCCGGCACTGCGTTCATTAGCGGGCTCAATAAGGGGCCCAGCCAGCTGGCCAGGCCTGCCAACGCGGCCGTTTCATTTTCATCGACGATTGTTTATTAAAATCGCTTGCAGAAATCGGGCAGCCCCGCCCCGCCCCGCGCTTGGTGTTGACAATCCCAACGGCCGTGGGGCTGGCTGACTTGGCCGCGCTGCCTGCTCGTCGGCTGACTTCCGCCGATGCCGGCAATGGCGGCCCATTGTGCGGCGCATGTCGCTGTTGTGGTAACACGGACGCGTCTCCAAATGGGGCACCGGGACCTCGGTGGCGGCTATTATGCTGCTGTGTGTTTCCTGTGCTCGCCGTTCACCTGGCCGACGGACACGGCACAATCGCCGTTGTCAGGCTTTCATCTCGCTGCACTCGACTCGATGTCAGTTTGTGTGGGGCGTGGCGGGGGGCGGGGGCCAGCCCGGTTGCCGTCATTAGGGGCAATAATTTCGAGCAATTTGGCATTTTGCAATTTCAATTTTGCAACTGGCGGACGGCGCACAAAAGCCACACAGTTTTCCAGCCCTGGGTTCTTTCAATTTCTTTTATTTTTTTGATTTTAATTCCAGTTCAAGAGTGAGACGGCAATTGAGCGCCCAAATTGGCATACGTTGCAAAATTTGAGTGCTTTCTTTCTTTCTGCACCTGTTGTTGTTGTTGCTGAGTTATTTATTTGAACGACAGCAGCTTAAGTTTCACCTCAGTCTCGCATGCGCTTTGTAATTCACCACGAACTCACCACACGATCGCCAGCAGCAGTTGAGTGGGTGAGAGCGAGACAAATATATTAAGCGCTGCTTTTAGTGATAGAGAAACTTGAATTCACCACGCCAGTGTCAGTCCGGCTGCGCAAAGCTAAGCAAGCACATGCAAATTTTCTAGCTCGTTGATTTCGCCAGTGAAAATTGGTTTTATTGTTGGAAAATATGTGAGTTTTCGTGGAAATTGTGGCCGGAAAATACCGGAAAAATCTCAACCTTATCTGGCTTCAAAGAAATTTGCCAATGCGCAGGCGCCTCAGGCTGGATTGTAAGTATTGCGCATTTCTTTTAAGCTTTGTTGATCGGAGGGGGGAGGGGGCAAAATTTGCACTTGTGCGCGTCGCCGTCGCCGTTTGCCTGCTGCCCTTGCGGTTTTTGCCTGCGCTTTCTTGTCTGCTTCTCGAACTTTCCATGCTCCTCTAGAATTTTCTGCTGCGCAATTTGCTTGCGTTTATAACAAAGTGTTTCTTCTTCTTTTTTTTTTTAGGTTGGTGGTTGATGACTAATCCAAGTTCGCGGCAGTTTTGGTGCTTTTGCAATAACAAAATCTAAACGGGACTCGGGCAGTGTTAAATAAAATTAAATCAACGAACGGATCGAAAAGCGGTGAGTGATAAATAATAATTATTTTAATAAGAATTTTGAATACTGTTGTCGAAATTTTTGTTCAACTATGCGGACCTTCAATCAGTTTAATTGATAGAAGGAATACTTTCAATCCCATTTACTGTTTCAATCAAATTACTTTCAACCGCTGCTTTCAATTATTGTCTTTGGCTCGTTCAACCGTTTGAAGTTTAAGGAACTCAAACAAAATCAGCAATGCGTTTCAACTGCAATCAAAGTCACGTCAGCAGATTTCCTTAGGAGAATTTTGAATACTGTTGTCGAAGTTTTTGTTCAACTATGCGGACCTTCAATCAGTTGAATTGAAGCTGGAAGAATTAACTTTCAATCTCATTTACTGTTTCAATCACTGCGCTCCGTTTTCACATTCAATCAAATTACTTTCAATCGCTGCCTTCAATTATTGTCTTTGGCTCGTTCAACCAAACGATTGAAGTTTAAGGAACTCAAACTGCAATCAAAGTCACGTCAGCAAATTTCCTTAGATTACTCGAGCCAAATTGACTTTGAGGGCTGCAACTTTTCTTGGCTCTCCTCATGAAATCTCATTGAATCGCCCTGCCGAGGAAGCGTAATTCTCGCATTTATGACACAAAGCACAAAATGTCTAGAACTAAATGAAAAGTATCTAAAACAATCCACCCGCAGCCGCAGAAGGCCCGCCTCCGGTAGATTTAATAATCATAAAATGCAGACAAACAAGGCACTCAGAGGCACCCGCCTGGCGAAAAGCAGCAAAGCGGATTGCCCGCCCAATGCAAAGCAAAATAAATGCGAGGGCAAGAAGGAATGCATAAATGGGCCGAAACGGCACACACCAAAAAGGCGTAACTGTAAAACCGACTCGACTCTACTTTGCTGCTGTGGTCTCTGCACACCTCCCCCCCCCCCCCCTCGTCGGCGTGTGTGGGTGGGGGGGCCAAATTACCCCAGACAAAGTTTAAATGCAATTGAAAAGTTTGCAAAAGCAGAGCGCCCACTGGGATGAATGGCGAGGCGACAGCCATTGACTGTGCGGGGACGGGGGGGCGACGGGGGTCAGAAATGTCACAAATGTTGACTGCCACTGCCGCCGCCAAAGTCGCTAAATTCATATGAAAAACTTTATTTGGGGCAACTCTCGTCCTTTCAGGCGGCGGCGGCGGTGTGTGTGCTGCACCAACGCCTTCGGGGGGCCCCCTCAGCCTTTGGCGCATACAAATTACAGTCAGCGTCGCTGGCCATCGGCTGGCGGGGCCCCCTAAACTTTCACAGAGCCAACCGGACAAGTTTAACAAAAGTCTTAACATATTTTCGTAATCCAAAAGTTTGACTACAAATGCGACTTAATTGTTGCTACGCGCTTACCCGTTCCCTGTTGTTGCTGTTGCTGTTGTTGTGGCAACAGTGCAGAAATTTTGCAAGGGGCGATGGTGGAATGAATTTGCTTTTGATTATGTTGGCCCGTCTTTTTATTAAGTGATTAAATGCAAAGTTTTCCCCCCTCGGCCAGTTGGCAACTTTGCCGCCCTCCTGCGCTTGTTGCCACCACAGAAACTGGCAACAAATTGGCCAGAAAATCTCTTTGATTTTATGACGCAGCCCAACCAACAACGCCCACCAGGAATCGTTGACAGTCGGTATTTATTGTTGGCGGCCTGGCAAACGAATAGATTTCATAAGTTTTAATGTCTTCATTTTGTCCAAATGCTTGTCATTAATTTAACAGATTTGCCCATTTGCTCGGCCCATAGACAATAAATATTTCGCATTATGGGAGGCGCCGCGCCCCCACCGACGGACATTTAAGAATTCTTCTCCGCTCTTTTGTTGGCCACAAAAATATGAAGCTGCATGGAAAGGACCACAAATCCTACGAAATTATTATCAGCAATTCTCTTGTTCTTTCGTCACGCTAAGCCGCTCATGGCATTTTGAAAATAGTTTCTCCTCCAACGCACTCAAAGTTTTGGCCAAGTTTAGGCCTCCCAAATATGCTAGGTTTGGAGCAGCCAATGGGCTTGGCTGTTGGTTTGGCTTACTCATGTGGGCCTTGTTTGGGTTTTACTTCCATGATTAATTGCCTCGAGCCGCGGCTTGGAATTTAAAGCTGCTTCTGTGCTGCGTTTAGTATTTTATCCTTTGGCCACTCTCATCGGGGAAGCTTGGCCGCAATCTCTAAAAAAAATGGTATTTAAAAATTGATAAAACAAATATTTCTTTATGTGGGGCTCACGTGAAGTTTGGCGTGGGGTTTTTGATCTGATTTTACCTTCAATCGTTTAGGATTCGTTCTTCGAATTCAGATATAATTTAAAGATGCCCATGAGAGCTCATTGGGCGTGTCTACATTTGGGCCTTGTTTGGGTTTTAGTACATCGCTGATTAATTGCCTTAAACCGCGACAAAGGCTTGGCATTTGCTTATCTGCTGCTTTTAATAATCCAACTTTTGGCCACTCAATTCGGGGAGTCTTGGCCGCAATCTACAAAAAGAAAAAATGGTTTTAAAAAATTGATAGAACAAATATTTCTCTATGTTGAGCTCACCTGAAGTTTGGCGTGTGGTTTTTGATCTGCCCTCGCCATCAATCTGTTAGGATTTGTTCTTAAAAACTGACATACTAGGAATGTGATGGCTCATTAGGCGTGTCTACATTTGGGCCTTGTTTGGGTTTTAATTGATTAATTGATTAATTGCCTTAAACCGCGTTAAAGACTTGGCATGGAATTAAAAGAGCTGATTCTCTGCTGCTTTTGGTATTCCATCTTTTGTTCACTCGATTCGGGGAACCCTAAAAAAATGGTATTAAAAAATTGATAATATAAATATTTCTCTATGTTGAGCTCACCTGAAGTTTGGCGTGTGGTCTCTCATTTGTTCTTACCATCAATCAGTTAGGGTTTGTTCTTAAATTCAGATATAATTTAAAGATGGTTCATTAGGCGTGTCCCCTGTTTTGGTGTGGGAATTCTAAGAAAGTAAATATGTTCTATTTTAATAAAATTATATATTAATCTACCTTTATAGTCATGCGTCATAAATTACAGACAAACTTAATCGTCCACAAAATATAAGATTTTTAATCTCACTCTCCCTCAGCTGGGGTCAGTCTAGTTTTTATCTCAACTACATGACGAGTTGCAAGTGCCTCGACGCTGAGGACAAAGGACAACTTTAAATGATTAGAAATTCCATGTGAATGGCAAGAGGAATAGCACCAGAAATATAAATTACGACTCGCTTAAGAAGCCTCAGCTGATTAACTTGGATATTCCGGTGTCACTATATCGGATTTTTACGGGGGTTACTATTTAAATTTCTGGCCTTATGCGATCATCAAAAATGGTTCAATTGCTTAGCGAAATATTCTTCACCAAGATTTATACACTTTTGCATGAGCTCAAATTAATTATTGAACCGCTTTTTCCACTCCGACTAAGGCAGCTCCAAATCAAAAACTTGGAAAGCATTTTCACGCATTTATCTCTTGATGTGCGGGAACAAAAACAGTCCTTGGGTTCCCCGTCAGTTCGGAACGGCGATTGACCGTTCAATTCGGCAATTCGGACGGTCAAAGAGGCGCTGATTTAAGCTGATTTGTGAGATTGTCCTGGTGCACAATGGCAGCCTTCTCTTGTTCCTCTTTCGAATTTCTCCCAGACTCGAGGCAAACAAATTGTGCTGTTTCACTCTGAATCGGCCGATCTGCGATGCTTAAGTGGAAAAGTCGCCTCATGACCAGGTGACCATTTGCATTTCAGAAACCGCCAAGCAATTCTTATTGTGGCCTAGGCCAGGAATATAGTAATCCTCGCGTTCAAATCCACAAATGACTGCACTTCCTGCTGGGACCACAGCTTGTTCTCTGGCTTCTCAAATTTAAAGACCAAAGCGCGTTTTCTTAGCCAGTTTGTGGCTGGAAATAGTCCAGCAGCAATGAGCATTTTGGAGTCGTTCCTTTTGCGGGTTTTACGACTCCGCCAAGTCAGACCAACTTAAGGTTTATCGGCTGATGTGTGGATTTATCACCTTGAAGCTCGCTAGCAGATTTAGGTCCTTCAGAAGGGATTTGCTTGATGCTTGTTGCGCTTGCCGAGGAAATATTACTCTTTCGGGACCTTTAAAGGACATAAAGCTTAGGCGCCCCGTCGATGGCCACCACAGATTGCATTTTGTGCCTGTAAATAAAACGCAAGTTTACAGACTTTGATTTATTAATTTTGCCAATTTTAAATGCTCATGACTCACCCATTAGGCGGATCTAGAGGCGTTCATATAAAAAACTTCGTTTGCATCACCCAGAACCTTGGCACATCCAGGAAAGGCTCAGCCAGGCTTGCTGAATTCCTGTCGTAGGTGAGGAGACAGCGCTCCTTAGCTGCCAGGTTGTTTCACAATTTCATGGACAATTCGAGATGGACGGGAAGGCGGCTGCCATAGGAGTTCTGTTGTCAGCGTTTCCATTTTTAATTATTTTCCTAAGCGATTTCTATGGCTGCCATGGGCCTGATGAGAGCGGGTTCATTTCTATTTGGAGATGGCTATGTTTTCCATACTAACTGCAAGCTGGCTTACCTCAAATGTCTTCAATCCCTTGGCTAGGTGACTAGGGATCAGCTCTTCCTCTTCCTTGATTCACTACCAAGTCCTCATGGCGCCTGCAGGTGTCCGTTTCTCGGAATTCTTCTTCGTGGTGCGTGTCGCTTTTTCCTGTTCTCTGCTTTGAGTTAGGCTCTTTTAGAGCCACGCAGCCTTATAGAGGAGAAACCTTACATCCATCCAATAAGCCAAATCCATAGATTTAATTTTGTAAACAAACAACGCCGCCTTTCCGAGCCGCTGAAAATGCAGCACTGCAAATTTAAATATATCGATATGCACCTCCAATCGATGTGCGATTTGTTAGAGGCAAAGAGTGAATTTTCACCTGGAAAATGCAATTTGCGCCAACTTTCGCTATTGTTTTCGTAATCAGCACCTCAAGTTCCATCCAAATTGGGCTTGTACCCTAAACGGAACCTCAGCCGGCAGAAATTTATATTATTCGATATTAAATCTTAAGGTTAGCTAATGATCCGTCTGATATTTCCTGCGTTTCCTTGCTGAGTTTTTCTGTGATCGGTTGGAATTGTTAATTTCATATAATCTGCATATTTCTGGCCGCTGTCCAAATGTCTAGTCGAGCGAATTTGTCTGTCTTTTCTCACGCTTGCATTCCTTTGCTATCGAATAGCGGCAATAAGAAAATCATCGAGTGCTCTACAGCAATCGATATACAGCGAATAGGACAGATTTTGGAGGATTTATTTAAATTCATTATCTTCGTACAATTGTTGACGTTTTGCCTCCTCAAGACACGAAGGCGAATTGTTTGACACTTTGGTAAAGGATCGCAGAATCTTTTCTTCAAAGGGTCTCATTGGTTTTTAACACTTCCTTACATTGAAGGATCGCTTGTTCTGTTCCCTTGACCCGCAACGTGTGCCATTTTGCCCATCCGTCTAAATGCCAACGCACAAAGAGCACGAGAACCTTGCCAACTCAGGAAGCGTTAGGGAGCAACAAATGTCCCGGCACTGAGTGAAGATAATTAGACACACTCCGTTTGTCTGCCTGTCTGTCTGTCGGTTTGCTGCACTTTGGGTGCCCAAGTCTGAGCAACATGCCAGCGCAGTCCGAAGATAAATTATCAAACTCAGTGGCTCGCTTCGGGCGCACAATACATTTTTCAAAATCGGAGCAAGCAGAGGAAGTCCAGGGCGTAGGCGTGGGTCCTTAATTCGTTGTACAGTTTCGGGAACGACGAACAAGCAACCTGCAGTTTATTCAAGGCCAAAGATTTCTACTACTGACCTGGCGAACCTTTTGTAGAAGAAGAATTTGTTTGTAATTTCGTTAGCCGTTTAAATTCGGACTGCGTTGGAAAATAAATTTAATTTGTGAACTTTTAAAACGCAATTACGTTTGCGCCCAGCGGCCTGTTCATTTGGAATTCCATTTATCTATGCCCCGCGTTGCCCGGCGCTGGCCCAACTGCCGCATGAATTACAAAAGTTGCAGTTGTTCATTTTTCGAAATATTCCGAAAATCCCCTTTAATCGCCGCCACAAGTTCAAATGTTTGCGCTAACAGTTGCTAAGCCCGTAAATATTTATGCACACATTTTGGGCTGGGGATTTAACCCCACAGAACCCCCCCCAAAAAAAAAAACTAAAAACCAATTCAACTTTTGGCCTGCCTGTCCCTGCCCCGACAATTGATTGATTCAGAACCTTCAGCTTCCCCAATGAGTAGAGCTTGGATTGCGTGTTGGCTCATTGCCACCCAACAGCATTTTAATGTTCAATAATTATAATATAATTAACATAATTGGAATTATTCAAGGAAGTCGTCCATGGCATCTTCAATGTCTGCGTCACTTCCGGAAGAAGGATGACGCGAATTGCGAGGCTTTAGAACGTTGTCCTTAAGAGGCTCGTCCTTTTCCGGCTCGGCCGGCTTTTCTTCCACTGGGTCATCACCACCAGACTCGTCCATGGCCTCCGCGGCTGCGGCCTTGCGTTTCTCCTGCTTGACGACCTCCAAGGCATCAATGCTAAGGACGCTGCTCTGCGACACGCCCATGTCCATGGCCGCAACGGCCCTGGGCGGCAAGTGGAGTTGCTTGCGCAAAAAAGAAATACCGCTGTCTTTCAGCATATAATAATGGTTATGGGCCGAGTTGGTCTCTTTCACATAGCCATGCAGGACCATCTCCTTCATCACCTTGATCACATGCGTATTGCGCACCGACTTCAAGTCCATGTGATGCAAGATCCGGGGATTGCGGTGGGCCGCCAAGATCCCGTCGTTGAACAGCAACTTGTAAATCATCTTACGATCCTTCTTGGGCACACGGTTGTATGTATGTGGTGCCATCGTAATCTATCTAAAGGAAGTTCACTTAGTAAAGGACACATGTGAAAATATTTGAAGTTGCTTACCAGTAGGCGTTGCTCTCTGATTTTCTCAAAAGGTTTTTAAATATTTTTGTTCACTGAAAGTGAAGAAATTTATTAATTTTATTTAGGTCTTAACACTTCCAAGGAAATTTCAAGACTGAGCTTCACCTCAAAGCGACAAACGTATCTGTTGAATTTGACTGCCGTAATTTCCTGGGGCGACTTTGTTAGAGTTTTAAATTCCTCATTCGGTCCTCAGTTTTAGCCTACTTAGCCTGGACTCAGTTTGTGAGTCTCGGAGCCCGCTTACTTATTTGTTTTTTAATTGTGGCTTCAATTTTCCTCAGTCCCATAGGAAAATTCGCTGGGCAATAACGGTAAGGGAGATTTATTTTCTGGGTTGTTTAGGGATTGTGTAAATTCCTGCGAGATCTTTCATGCGCCTTCGTTTGATTTGTTGTATTTTCTTCTCGCACCTCTGAAAGGATGGATACAAAAATCTCTAAGTTCCAAATTACACGATATGTTTAAAAATATATATTACTTGTTTTGTGGATGATACACGTCCCGTTGTATTTACACAAATAAATGCGATCCTCGCAAACACAAAGAAATATTTGTTTGGCGTTGCCATATTTCTATTCAAATTTCATATGGCAGCCCTCCTGTTGCTTGGATAAGGTGGCCCTATTTCGTGCGGACAAATGGTCACCCTATCTCGCCTTTAATGCGTAAATTTGAAATATTTACATATTTTTAATGATTTACATATTGAAATCGAAACTTACATGATTTTACTAAACGAATCTTATATTTGATATGGCCAAGGAAAGGGATGGGGGTCTTTATGGAAGATTAATTTGCTTTGTCCCTCCAAACAAAGCAAATCAAAGTCTGTAACTCTTCACTGATTCAGACTTTCTTAATATTTCTGTTTCTCTGCATAAAAACTCTTCTATAATTAGCGTTAGGATGCTGTCTCCCATGGTTTCCAACCTAACTAGTATTCAATCCAGACTATGGCGATCTGGGCGAAGAACAATAGTTCAATTGCCGTCTCCGAATTTCCCTGGTCAAAATCACAGCTGTTCAAGAAGACAGAAAGGGTTTTGGGGTTTCATTTATTTGACTCTATTGAAAGTTCCTGAACTTCCTCTAGTACTCCAGCTAAATTCTTATCCTAATCAATGTACCGTCAGCCGTTGCTTCGATTCTCTTCCCAACGATTTAAGTGTTTTGTTCGGCGGCTTTGACGCCTTTGCAGTTCCAACTGCCCACTTGTGGTTGCTTCTGTCGGTTGACTGCACTTTTCCCTGTGACGAACTGAAATTGCCATTCCCTCCCACTAACAAAGCAAACAACAAGAAATATCGGGGATAGTTCCATTTCATTGAAATTTCGTTTATTTGTGAAATTTAAGCATTGCTCTAGGGCATTTTGTAGGCCGATGGCGGCTTGGTGGAGCGGCGGCCAGGACGAGCATAGGTCGGTGGGGCATCGTCGGTATGCTCCGACGAAGAGTTGCCCTCCGGAGTGGGAATGTGGCCGCGGCCAAAGCTCAAGACCGGTGGACGGTCGCGGGCCATGAATCCGCCGCGGAACTGGATGGTATCACTGCCGGCCCCAGCATCGTCCTGCTTGGTCTTGGGGCTGAGCGGCAAGCGACGGTAGTCGCCTTCGTGCTTGGCTACTTCCCGAGTGCGAGTGGACACGGCGCTGCGCGAGAGCTCCGTGCGCGGCGGACGGCGCAGGGTGGCCGGCACAATCTCCGGCGGCAAGTGGAGCTGAGTGCGCAAGTACTCGATGCCCTCGTTGGTGAGGCTCCAGTAGAAGTGCTGCCAGGTGTAGATCTGCTTGACCAGGTGGCGGGCGGTCAGCGATTGGAGAGTCTTGACCACGTGAATGTTGCGCACCTCCTTCAGGTCCATGTGGCTGGGGTTCTGGAGGTTCCTCTCCGCCACCATGATGCCCTCGCGGAAGAGCTGCTCGTAGATGGAAATTTTGTCCTTCTTCGAAATGAACATTTCTGCAGTTTGTTCAAATTTCCAAGGATTGTTGACTGCGCACAACCGCCTTGTGTGGGGGATGCCGAAAGAAAGAAAGACTTCAGATCGGATCGACGTGAACTTGGCGGCGATGGCCAAGTGTTGGACATCAGCAGCCGAATCGGCACTGACCAACACTAAAAACATATTTGCATGGCCGCGAAAATCGATTAATTTTCAAATGCAATAAGAACCGCGCGGGAAATTTAAAAAATCCCAGCCAATCGATAGCTCTGCATCGTTAATCGGCGGGCGGCGGT
This sequence comes from Lissocephala sabroskyi, assembly GCA_037075105.1. Lineage (NCBI taxonomy): Eukaryota > Metazoa > Arthropoda > Insecta > Diptera > Drosophilidae > Lissocephala > Lissocephala sabroskyi. The sequence goes on from JBAMCP010001023.1 coordinate 16,865, forward strand.
TGCGGCTCGGATATTAAAAATCGGAATAGATTTCCAGCGGTGCGGTGAACCTGCCCACTTGTCACAATTAGCCACGTTCCAGGCGCCACTTACGCTGCCAATAACTCGATCACGGCCGCAACGTGATTTAATTACGGATTACAATCAACATCCCGGAGGCGTGGCGAGGGCGGCAGCAACGGCCTTGCGCTGTTTGTTGGGGTCGCTGAGGTTAGCTCGCCCGCCGCCCGGCTGCCCCAAACAATTAAGTGAGTTTCCTTGTCATTTCGGGTTAACCGAGCAACTTATTATTGAGTTGGCGCGCCAAATTGCCTCTGTGTGGGTGCGTGTGGCGCGGCGCGTTCCTTTGCCGCGACGTGTAACCGCATTATAATTGCACTTACAACAAACGCCCAGGACACCACCCACCCGCCGCCCCCTGCGTGTGTGTCGGTTTTGCGGGGATGCGTGTAACATTGCCCGTCGCCACAAAGAGTGTCGATTAATGCCATAATCTCTCCTTGTCCGCGTCTCTGGGTGTGCGTGTTTCTGTGGGGTGTGGGGCCGGTCGATTGGTCTGTGCGGTTAGGCGACACTCCATGCTGCTTGGCCGGCCGACACGCACGCAGAAGCGATTCGATATTAATTTTTTTTCGGGGCAAGACAATGGAGGAAAGTGATTTCGTTGGCCAGCCTCCGAATCAAACCAACGCCGGCCCAATCCTGTGCGCGTGTGTGTGTGAGGATAAAACTTGGTCTTCCACTTCATTTGCTGCACTGATGCGCTTGGCTGGCCATTGCACTGCAGTCTGCCCGGCCGCCGCCCGAAAATATGCGGCTCTCCGCCGCCGGTCGGTCTAATTTTGCCCCGCAGTTTCACGCAGCTGCTTTTTGGGGGCCATGGCTGGCAAAGTTTGCACTTGGCCAGAGAGTGGAGTTGTTCAAGCCAAATTAGCATTTCGGCCCGGCTACGTGGCCTTGCACTCAATCGGCTTACCCGTTTCGGCGACTGGCTTGGCTCAACTTAAGTCAAGTGGAACGTGGGGCAATCTTAATGGAGCCGTCCACTAAATGGGTTTCTGGTGCGGATAGTGGGCTACTGGGCTGCGCTATCAATCGACAAATAGGTGAGGATTAAGTTTCAAATTTAATGGCGCGAATTAGCAACGACTCATTCCTTGCAACTGGCCAGCTTCCCAGGCCAAGAATAAAACAGATAAAGTTGAATTGCAAATTCTAAGGGCTAAAACTAAAGCTTTAAGGGTTTTCTTTTATTTCTTTACTGTACAAAGTGGACTAGTATTTTGAATCAAGGTTTATAAATATTAATTTTGCCGGTTGAAAGGAAACAATATTTTCTTCAGCCTCTTTTGGCTACTAAAAGTTGGAAGCCCGCCCGGCTGTGTTATTTCCTGGTTCTTCGTATATTGAATTTAGTCTCTTTTTTCACGGTGTTTTTAATGAGTTCGGATTGCCACTTACTTCCTATAAAGTTGGTGGCTCTAGAATTATTTTGTATAAGGCAACAGGATTACATTTTGCTTTTCTTTATCATCGGAAAAACAATATGGATGCTCTCCACTGCTGCAAAAAGACAATCGTCTCTGGTGCCTCGAAAGTTATTCTTATTCTCCAGTCTTCTCATACCAAGACTCACTTTTATTTTTAGTGATGACCGTAGCCTTTGAAATGATTAAGGCGGTTAGGGGGAAGCTTTGGGTAATATTATCTTGATTTGTCTGTCCAATAAACCGAGTCTAAATCTCAAGTTTGGTTGCTTCAGCTCTTCAAGTATCTGAGGTTCAATGTTCATACCAACAGACGGGTAACCATGGCTAGATTGATTGCTTTTTTTATTCTGACGATGTAAATTGAGTTTACCTATTGGGAGTTACGATTATACCCTATTACCACTTCCAAGTACAAGTCACAGGATATATTGTGTCATTGGGTAGAGGGTATTTAAATGATTGAGACCCACACAGTGAATTAAAGACGACTGGAAAGTTTCATGAAAAAAGCTTAAGGGAATTATTCTGCATTTTTATAAAGGCCGCTGGAATTTCAACTTCTCTCCTTTAACGTCGCCCATAAATTCTTAAGCTTTGTACAGACTTTGCTAAAGGGCGGAATGCAGAGCAAACTGCTTCTGGCAGAGGTCTGATTTATATAGCATATAACGCGAAGCGAGACAGACTCCCTAAATGTTCACTATGACGAGATAAATCGAAAAGCCATGTCCCTCCATCCGTGCCAATTTTCGGAAGCCTATAAGAAAGCATAAAACTACAAATCCAATACTTACCCTGCTCTTTAGACCTTAAACTCAATATAAAATTTATATATTTTCAATTATTTCTCCCTCTTTAAATTAAATTCTCCCTCTTGAATTTCATGGATTTAAATTACCCTGAAGCTCTCCCATTTAATAAAAAGTTTAACTTTTGTGGTTTTCATTATATTTTATTTGTATTTCATTTCTTTTTACATTTTCTTCAACATCCCAAAAAAAAAAAAAAAACCATAAATATTGTGGTTACTGCATTCTTTCAATTGGTCATGCAAAAGCCTCTAATCGATTCTAAACACGTTTCTTTATTTTAAGGAAAGTTTTCTTGTTTCTTTTCATTTTTACACCGAAGAAGATTAGCTATGCATTACGACTATGTATTGTAAATCTTTCAATTTTAAATTGGTTTGGTTTTTTTGTTCTCTTGCTCGACACACACACACACACACACACACACCCAAGGATCTTGGATGCGAGAGCCTTCGGGAACCCCAACAAGATTTCTGTATATATTTAAGATTTCTCCATTTCTCGCCTTTCAACAGTTCTCAGAGACAATGGAGAAAAGACTGGAATAGTTTGTGGTAGGGGTGGGGTTTCGATTTTTGATAACAATTGGATTCTCGATAGACCGTCCGTCCGCTCGACTGTGTGTGCAGTTAAAATGCCAACTCTAATTTCAATCGATTTCACTGCGGCTTAGGTATTTTCTTTTCGTTCTAACGCTATGACATGTATTTTTCTATTATGTGTGTTTTTTGGGGGTAACCAAATTCCTTAATTCGATATTACATTTAGTTTCAATTTCAAACAAGTGTGTGTGTTCTGTTATTATTGTTTTTAGTTTGAAATAATTGTCTCTTCTTCGTTTCAGACCATTGGCTATGAAAAGTCTCTAAAACGAGATGGTTTCTCACATTTAAGTAGTCGTCGTCTCTGGCCCAACTTGAATACTGATACTGACCAATCTTCAATCCATCGCACATTGAATCATTGGGTAAGTTTGATTTTCAAATATACATTACAATCAATCGATACATACACGTGCATACATATATGTAGGCTTGTAAAATTTAGAAAAAAAAGGTAACATTCATAAGGTACACATCTAATTGTAACATCATCTGGTTGTTATACATCTAAAGTTAATTCTTGCTTCGTTTAAAACAACACTTCAATTTACATTTAAAAGATTCATTGATGAGTTACAACGGGAGAAGTTTTAGGACTACAACTTTGCTAAATTTCAGGATAATACTTAAATTCCGATAAAAAAAACCTCGCCTTTCTCATTTTGTTTTGATTCCGATTTCATAGAAAGTTTAACTTGCATTCGTATTCAAAAAATTTGACACTCTCTCTCTTGGCCTCGATTCTCTATCCTAACTAATAGGGCTGTGGTTCGGCGAGCAAATTGTATATACAAACGCAATACAGTGCTGCTGCGATAGAATTTGCTTATAAGTACGCTTGTGTGGGATCTTGAACGATAAATTCTCGGGGGAAATTGACAAATTCATTAGGCCCCCCTGACAATAGTTTCTATATAGCTTTGGGGCAAAGATGTGGGATCTATCTTGAGTTCTGGGTGGGTCAGAGTCGAGTGGTTGAGAAGTCGTCGGTGATCGGTTTGGCAATATTGTCGTGAGTTGAATGGGCTCTTTTGATTTGCATTTATTAAGCATTATACATTATAGTATATATATATATATTTATATTCCTTAACGCTTAACCAGAGCGCGTAAGAGTAACAGGAAACCAGTAGTTAAAAGGAGCGTTTTGGCTAGTTAGATCTGAAGAACCGTAGAGAATTATAGTATCAAGAGTTCGAGAGAAAAACTTTATAGTTTAGCGTGTGTGTCTTTTTTTTTCTTCTTTGGTTTTCTTTCGAGCGTCTCTCGTCTGCTGCAACATTTATCTAAAAATAATACAGTTTACATTTTGATCGATTTTGTTAGACAACAATTATTGTTGATGCTTCGTTCCCCTTTTTGGTTTGGTTTGGACAAAGTTTGCTTTACTTATTTTTCTTGCTTATAATTAGAATTGTGTGCCAAGTGTGTGTGTGTGTGTTTCTGTTTTCCGGAGGAATATATTCGTTATTTTTAGTACTTTTGTGTTCTCTGCTTTGGGTTCGTCCTTTGGACAGTTGCTAAATTTTGTTGTAAAGTTGAAAGCTTTTAGGTTTTTCCAGCTTAGGTACAAATTTGCTACAGGTTCTCTAGAATAAAGACTATTTCTTTTGTTTTTCGGTTTATTCTGCTTAAGGAATCAGTTATATGGTTTTTGCGCCACCCTAATGATCTGGCGGCAGTTAAAAAAAAGAAAGGGTTTTTGAGTTTAAAGTTCTTTCTGGAAGACTACAAAGCTATGTTCGTACATACATACATAAAGAATAGTTATAGTTCAGTTAAAATGCAACAATTGTTTGTGTTCGTTTTCCGATAACAAGCTGTTGACTGCGCCAAGTTATCGTCTACTTTACTCAACACCGATAAATGGAATTTTGTAGCCGAGAAGGAACCGGTTAAAAAACACATAACTATTTACACCAATAACTAACGATCTGCTGCTTCTTATAGTTGATCTCTGGCTTTTCTTATTCCTACTCACAAAAAAAAAAAAAAAATGTTCAGTACACCAATTTGTATTGAAGACTGGAGGCGTCAACCTCATAACTCTTTTATATTATGGTCCAAAATGGCTCTACTCTGGTTTTCTCTTCCCCGGTTTCGATTCTGTGGGTTCCCTCCTCGAGTGTAGAGGCTTCGGTAAAGCTATGTCCCCTCCTTTTAAAGCAAATCTCTCTGTCTGGTTTGTCCTTTGGCCCTTAACTCGATTCTATAACTGACTTATCACTTGAGTAACCTAAGACTACAAAATTTCGAATGCGGTCGCTTTCCCCTTCAACTGAGTTCTACTCAATGGCATAAATCCTAAGGGATCCAGAGTTCCCAACGGTCCTGCTGCCGCCGCATTCCTTGTAACTAATGAATACCCTGCTAACACCTGCTTACGATAACAAGATTCTTTTGGCTTAGGTTAATTAAAAAAACAACAACAACAACATCAGTAGTTGGAGAACACACAACATTTGACTAACACTCACACACACACACACACCGAGAGAGAGAGAGAGCAAAGTAACAATTGGAAATGTCGATTTGGCATTTTCTCGCTTCGTTATTCGTACAAATTTACATTCAATTTATACCCCAAAATTGGCCTCCTCAATCATCCTCTCATTTTGGGGGGGCATCGTCGGTCGACAAGGGAGACACACACACACATACACGCACACGCACTGATCCTACCGAAACGGATACTCAGACCGACCGCCACAAAAGCCGATTGACTCGGCAGTGGCTCTTCTGGCGTCCTTGTTGTTGTTGTTGCTGCTGCAAGTGGCCGCGGTTAGGTTAGTGAAGCAAGCGGAAGTCGGCATTGGACACCGATGCTCTCTCGTCTGTTCACACACACACACACGCACACCCAAGCAAACACACACAGGTGGGGGGGGATTATGTCGGACAGATGCGTTGCATTTTTAAGTTTGCCAATTTGTTGTTGTTTTTATGCAAATTAACAAAGCGCAAGCGGAGGCGGAGGCATTGTCGGGTGTGAGAGAGGTGTGTGTTGTGTGGGTGTGTGTGTGTGTGGATGTAGGTGTTTGAAGATGAGGCGGCGACAGCGTTTTAGTGGCAACAGCGGCGTAGCAGTGGCAGCAGCGGCGGTGGCGGTGGCGGTGGCAAGAAAGGCAGTGAAAATGAAAAGAGAAAGAAGAAAAAAGCATAAATTTAAATTTGCATATACGAATTTTCAAGGGCTTCTTCGCATGTGTGTGCGTGTGTGTTTGCCAATAAATATAATAAAACACACACACATGCGAGAATTGGTTATCAAGTTAAATATTCCAAACAGAACAACAAGGAACAATAAGCGAAATAAAGGGAACTCAGCTTCACGCACACCCACAAAAGGACACCTAAGTCGGTCCGTGTGTGTGTGTGTGAGCTTTTCATATACATCAAATATTTTTAGAGCAATTTCCATAAAATAAATGTTTTCTCTTTGCTTGAGTTTGTTCGGCTTTAAAAGTATCATAGAATTTCGATAAGGAAACTCATTCACACACTCAGGCATCCTTGATAACAGTAATTTACCGTTTAGGGACCAATCTTATGGCAAAAAGAACTTTAAGCTCAATTTCATACTCAACAGGCAAGCAGTTTGCCATTCGGACATTTGTCCGTCAAAAAACATCAACGTACCGATGTACAGAGATGAATTATAGACTTGCCTGAATTTAAAATTCAAATTGAATCAACTTTATTGAAAACCGATGGATGAATTTCAATTAAATTTCAATTACTTCTCCGCTTGAATGTCGCAATTCCCGTTGCCTGTTGGGGGGGTCAGTATTTTGCCTTTCATCGGATTATTTGTGGCGTTGTTTTTTTTTTTTGAGCATTTTCGTTATTAAATTGCATCACAGCTAACGTCAATTTTGTTGTAACCTTTGTGGATAATGAAATTTTTTTTTCTCCCTTTGCATTTAAATTTTGTTTGGCGCGTATTGTTGGTTTTTTTTTAACTTTAATTTGGGCTTTTCCAATGGCGGGACTTTCATACAAATCATTCCTTAGGTTCTAAATGAAGACTGCTCGATTTAAAGCAGCTTGCACGGGTTCTCGATTAAATACTATAACACATTTATGAATACGAATATATATTCAACATCAACCAACACACAAAATACAAATATATATAGAGATGGAAATTGTCCCCTCTTCGGTTTTATTTTCAATTGGGTTCCTATTTTAGATTAACTAAATTATTGTTTGGTTTTTGGTTTGTGTATATTTCGTCTAGAATAAATTACATTTAAAAAGTAGCTACGTTTACACACAGACTTAAAGGCTTTGAATTCCTTAATTAGACTCTCGTCCCAAAGAACCGAGCAAAGCGAATGTCCAATTTGATTTTCTTTTTCACTCTCAGCACTCCTAACCTAGTTTCCAAATATCTCTCTCTTCTGAAAAGCCCAGAGTCGCATTCTGCAAGGGAATCGAAGAATTTCTTCTTCACAAAAGATTTCAAAGCGTCGCTCAGTTAGAAATTTTTGAAAGCTTTTCTAAAACACCAATCCTTAAAATCGCAAAGGGATTTAAGGCTTAAGAAACAAGAATCTATTGTAAATTAGAGCTTGACTGATATGAAGATCTTTTAGCTTCAGATCGAAGATTCAAATGACCTCGGGGAATCCTCAAATACGTCCTCAAAGAGAGGCAGAGATTTAAGGCCTTGCTTAAGGATATTTCTTATAGAAAACAAAGACAGTATTCTTAGGAAAATATTCACTGAACGGAGAAGAATGATTTGCCAATTGATGGGAATTTTAAGATCGCTCTGCTCGCGGTCCTTGAGTTAAGCAACTTTCATGCACTTAACAGACAGAAGAAGAAGTAGAGAAAGTAGAAGAAGCAGAAGAAGTGGAAATATAAGAACACGAAGGAGATTCTAAGAGGAACTGAACAAACTTACGCACACATAAAACGCTCTGGTAGAACGAAACGCTTCGATTTCAAATGCAAACTTCTCATTCTCAAGCTCATACTCACTGCAGTGAGCGCCGTCAACGATAACGATAACGATAGCCACAAAAATCATTCCCGTTCCGCATTATTCAAAACTTTGGTCTACACCAAGGGCAGCCGTTAGCAGGAGAGCCCCTGCTTGGCCACCGTGTACCAAGTGCTGACGGTCACTAGCGACGGCGAGTCCGAGGCGCTGCCTGGGCCGCCCTCGCCTTCCCCCTCCCGCGGCGGCGTCAGCGGCACTGCCAAACTGGCAGACGTTCTGGGCAGGGGAGAAATCGAGGCGGCAATCGTTTTCAACGGCGACAAAGGCGGCAGCCCAGCACTGGCGGCCGCCGTTCCCATGTCCTTCGACCGCACCGACCGCTGCGACTTCTGGGAGCCTCTGGCCGACACCATCGGCGTGGCCATCGCCGGGCGTAATTGCTGCGGATGATGGAAGTGCATGGGATGCGGGGTGTGCAGGTCCCTGCCCACCTGCGGCCCCACCTGGGGGCAGCGGAACCGAATGGCCTGCTCGTTGGCCAAGTTCAGCTCCTGCCATCGGCGGCTCTTGCTGCGCTGTCGCTGGTGCTCGGCCTGCTGGGGCGGCGGCGGCTGGGCATGCGCCGTGGCTCGCTGCTTGCTGCGCATGCGCTGCTTGTGCTGCTTGCTGCGCTGGCGCGAGCGGCTCTGCTGGTGGCTGTGGGAGCGCGAACGCGAGCGGCGTTGGCGCTGCGGCAGGTCCACCTGCGGGCGCAGGCAGTGCCGGCAGACCGGTGGCTGGTTGGGCTGCTCCTCGTAGTCGTTGTCGTCGTCCTCTTCAAATTCGGCTGTGCTGCCGCCGCGGGTGACTGTGGTGGTGGTGGGCGTGGTGCTGCCCGAGCTGCTGCCCTGGCCGGGGGGTTCAATGTCGATGACATGGGCGGTAGAGCGGCTGCCCAGACTCACCGCCGCTGGGCGGCTCCTATTTGGGTGAGGTTGCTGGTGTTCTTGCTGTTGTTGCTGGAGGGATGATGGCTTCTTTTGATTTGACTTACGTTTGTCCGGTCGCCCTGACTGGCGACTGGCGTGGCTGCCGCCTAAACTTGCTGCTGTTGTCGTTGTATTGTTGTTGGTTGTGGTGGCGGTGCTGCTGGTGGTGGTGGTGGTGGTGGTCATCGGAGTCCTTCGCTTGCGTTGTGTGTACTCGTCGCCCTTGTCGGTCGGATATGGTCAGAATGCTGTGTCAAAGACGGACATGGATCTCGAGATGGCCTCGTCGTTGCGACAGGCCTCCAAGAATTCCTCCAGAGTCACCACGCCGTCTCCATTGATGTCCATTTTCTGAAAGCAACCACACAGCTTTCAATTGAAAGTCATCCGAGTTGGAATGCATAAAGTCCAAAAATAAGCACATAAAATACATAATTTAATTTGCATAATGTCCTTCCCCCTACTGGCCAGCTGCCAGCTGCCCCAAGGGCCAGACAAACGGACAGTCGTTAAGGTGGCCGACCAAATTGAAATCACACAATTAACATAAGTAATTCAGGCAGTTCGGCGTCGGCCAGGGTTCCTGGGCTTTTGTCCAACAACACGGAAATGACGACTGTCCATTAGCTACAGAATCTTTTCTTCCTTCGCCCCACTCCACGGCTCTTCCAGCAATTCGATTCGTTTTGATTCTGTTCAATTCGTTTCAATTGTGGGGCGGGGGCTGGGGGCGGTTCGCTCACCTGAAAGATTTGTTCCACTTTGCCCTTGATTTTCTCCTCCTCGGGGCATTCGTCGGGCAGGCGGCCCATCAGCTCGTATATGGCAGTCACAATGTCAGTCATTTCTTCCCTCGTAATGAAGCCATCGCCGTTGATGTCGTATAGGGAGAAGGTCCAACGGAGTTTCTCCTCCACTGAGCCGCGCGACAGTATCGAAAGTCCTTGAACGAAATCCTGCGGAAATGAAACATAAGCGCACATAAATACACTACAATCAAACACACACACACACACACACCACCACCCACAAAAAAATAAGAGCATTGAAAGATAAACGACGGCAGGTAAAAGAAGACCCAACCAGGCGGGCGGGGGGTGGCCAGAAGCAGCTGATGATGACAGACACAAACACAAGGGCCGAAGGACTAACAAAGTTTGAATGCTCTTTCGTTCGTTTGCCCTTTTTCAAGTCCCCAACAATATCTTCGGGGAACCTTTGTTCTTGATCTCTAAAACTGAGAACCACGAGTACGTTTACTTCTTCTGGGCAACAAATCCACAGATCTGCTGGAGAATGGGACCCTTTTCCATTCGTCCTTGTCACTGTTATGCCCGAGGACAGTTTGGGGGGCAGAGCATAAGGAGCTCGGAGTGAAGAAGGGCAGAAAAAATTGAAAATATGTTTTAAGAAATTGCCCGTAAGCCGCCATTGTCTGTGGCAGCGGACCATTTGTGTGCATGTGCACGTCCCAGCCCCTGGCCCCGTCCCAGGGGACTCCGGCGGGGCTGGCGGTGCTTAGAGCCTCGCCTAGCTAAACATGATGTTGAAGTTGACATTTATTTCTGTGCTTTGTATGACAAATGTGCCCAGATAAGAAACTGGAAAGTGGAAAAACTTTTCTCCTGACAAGCCCAGCAGAGAACGTACCGCCCGCCGCCCCTTCAGGTGTTGGTGGCGGCGGGCGTCCATTTCTGCATATTATTTGTGGCTACGTTGTGCCATTTGGCCAATTGCCGAGCGACTTGAACAAATTTATCAATGCACTGCAAACAGAAGCCTGTGGGGAGTCGGCGGACTGACCGAACGGAAGGACCAACAAGTCCACCGTTCGTCCCATTATCCCGCCGAGCCAGTCGGCTGCTCACGTTCGCTGGCACAGCCGGGCCAACGTGGACATAGAATAATGGAAATTCTGCTGCCTCGAAAGGCAAATGAAAACAAGTTTCAACTGTCATAGCAGCCAGCAGCTGCCAGCTGGCAGATAGCGGACGATATTATATGTTTTTTTGCCAAAAAAGATTGCAGAACGTCGTCAACATTTCAGACAGACCGGACAGAAAGAGAGGGAAAGCGCTAGAGCAGAGTGCAAATGGAAGCTGCGAGTGCAAATTCACGGGACTTTCTAGATTTGCATATTGACTCTGGAGCGCTAAAGTGATAAATGACCGACCGAAAAACTTCTCCTGCACTCGACGACTCATCTTCGGGGACGCCCGAGAGCTCAGTTAGTCAAACATCGCATGGCTCAGATTAGTTTGGCCAACGAAATCGTATTTGAAACTGTCATTCTGACCACTGACAAACTATCTTTCCCCGTGTCCAGATCAAACCACATTTCTGCATAATTCTTTTGGGTATCTTTTCTGTCTTTGCATAAAATTTAAATTTCGCAAATAACGAGGAATTTCTCAGGTGAAGATTTGAGGGGGCAGAGGGCGTCAGTAGGAATTTAAATCTATTTGGAGACCAGTTCTCCTTTTGGTTGACTGAAGAAGCTTAGTGGCAAATATTCTGGCTCAGGAAGTGTGGAATTTAATGTTCCAAAATTTGCTTAGTCAAGAAATGGAAGGGAACTGATTTTTGTAAAGCGAATAGTGTCTCGCAATCAGCTAAGAATTAATTGAATTAGTAATATTGAATATAGCATTTTAAAGAGGTCAAATGAATGGCTATAGGAACCAGCTGATTAATTGATTTAATACTCCGTTTGTGGGTAGAATTATTACAGAAATTCCTCGAGGCTAGCAACTATTTTATAAGGGTATTCTGATCATTATATTTGGTAAGGAAACAATAAGCTTTATTGTAAGATTCTTGAGAAGTTACGCAGAAGATCAAGAGGAGCAGTTGTTCTTTTCTTCTTTAGAATTCCAAAGCGTCTTAATTTCTGAGTCTGAGTCAAACGACCAGGAACAAATAAGTTTGGAAACTCCGCAGCTATAATTCCAGTAATAAATTCCTTAGAAACCCCATAAACTGACCGAACTTAGCAGAAAATAGGAGTAGATTGGGAAGATTACTGGAATCCTACGTTTCTCAGCTTGGATTTTTCTTATTGCATTGCCGTTCTTTTCTTCTTTAGAATTCCTAAGAGTCTTAATTTCTTTTCTTCCTAAGAAAGAACAGCATAGTGATTCCCCAATCATTTCTATAGACTGAGAGATAAGCTTCTCTTTTCTTTAATTTGGATACTTCAAGGCTTTATTTCTAGCCCTATAACCTGACTGAATTAAGCAGAGAAGAGAAGATTGCTGGTTTTGATGGCTAAAGAATCCAACGCTCAGCTTGAATGTTTCTTATTGTTTGGCCAAATCCCAGAGCTTCTTAATTGACGAAAAGGGAGCGCAATTCCCATCCAGACAATCGCAACAGATTCCTGACCCAGTTAACCAATCTTGTCAACGCTTGTGGCCCACGTACGCTAACGATTTCTGTTTTGGTTTCTCGAAATCGGTTCCGCCCCCCGTTGCGACCCAACAAACACGCCGCTCATGCAAATCGCACATAAAACACCTTCCAACAGTATGTGGACTTAATTGAAAACCGGAAGTCTACTTAGTCAACAGACAGCCAAGCACACACCCAACACACATAGACGCACTGGACGGTTGGCGGGGGGTTGGCCCGGTGGACATGGTTTATATCGAGTACGTGCCTTGTAGTCATTACAATTTTGGGTCATTATTCAACGAAAATGGCGTTGGCGCAAAATGGCGTTAAGGCAAACCGATTTTCCGGGGGTGGGGGGAGGGGGGGGGGGGGGGGGGGAGGGGGGAGGGAGGGGGGGGGGGGGGGGGGGGGGG
>JBAMCP010001024.1:0-29472 GCA_037075105.1 Lissocephala sabroskyi
GCTCCCTTAGCTGATGAAATAGACCCAGAAACCCCGATCAGTCCCCCCGACAGTATAAATCAAACACGCAGATTGCAAATTAAAGCACAATTACAGGCGTGACAAGCCCTTGTCGCCGGCGATAAAACCCCTGCCCACGGCCCCCCGATAAGATAGCTCGTTCGGCCAGACGAGGACTCCGGGCAGTTTGATTGCCAACTAATGCGATTTCGGTTCGCCGCCTCTTTCCAGGGTCGAGTACCGCGTCAAGCAGGCCAGCCAGGCCCACTCGCGGCCCATGCCGATGAGCAACTACCGCGGCAACGCCGTGGACGAGGACTTCCTGCACCCCGACGACGAGCTGGCCGCCCGCTTCGAACAGTTCGGCACGACGCCGCCCCGCACCCGCCTCAAGGTGAAGAACCGCGACTGGGACCGCAAGCAGAAGGCCCAGGCGGCCGTGGCCTCGGTAGCCGCGTAAGTTCAACCCCAACCACCAATTTCCACTCGAACTAATCGACTCTCTCCGGCAGCTCCACAGATTTGCCCGAGACGGGGGGCGGCACGCCCAAGAAGGGCGTCTCCCGGATGGCCCGCTCGCGGGTCCACCGGCGCAACACCATGGACTGCGCCCTGCTCAACGAGATGTTCGTGAACGACGAGAAGCGCACGGACAAGCGCCTGCAGTCCCTGCTCCGCGACTCGGAGCGGGAGATGAAGACCTCGCTGGCCAGCACGGCAGCCCCGCCCCGAGGCACCAGCTTCCATGAGGGCGCCCACCAGCTGGAGTCGGTGGACGAGATCACGCCGCTCAGCTCGGATGTGGCGCTGCCGCTGCGCATAGCCTCGAAGGTGGTGGAGAGCTGCAATCGGTACCGCTGCGTGTCCTCGCGGCCCATCGGCTGTCGGTCCTCGGCCCCGCCGCTGGCGTTTGGGGCCCAGCTGGCGCTGCGCAGCGATGGCAAGGCCACGCCGGGGCTGTGCAAGCGCAAGGACTTCCACGAGACCTTCGCCAACCTGATCAAGCTGGGCAGCGTGGACCGGCAGGACGCCAAGCTGTCCCAGGAGGAGCACACCTGGCAGACAGAGCTCAAGGATCTCATCTGGCTGGAGCTGCAGGCCTGGCAGGCGGACCGCACCGTGGAGCAGCAGGACAAGTACCTGTTCGAGGCCCGGCTGGGGGTCTCCGACCTGCTGACCCAGATAATCAGCTACAAGTTCCAGCCGCGCTACCGGCGGGAGCTCAGCCAGCTGAGCCTGGACAGCGGCATCCTTTCGGACGGGAATTCGAATGCCAGTTCTCCGCTGCCCAGCAAACTGTGCCGCGGCTGCATGTCGCTGTACTGCAAGGAGTGCATGGAGCAGCAGGAGCTGGCGCTGCGCGAGGTGGAGGACCTGCTCACCCGGCTGGAGGCCGCCGAGGCGCTGTACCCCTCCTCCCAGGCCATGGGGGCCCTGCATCCGATCTACAAGTCCCAGAGCTTCGTGGGCCGCATCAAGTCCATGTGCCTGTGGTACAACATCACCAAGCAGAACAAGCTCAAGCTCAGTATTCTGGGGAAGATCCTGGCGAGGTAAGAAGACCTACTCCTTGTAGAATTGCTAGCTGATGTTTTGCTTTGTTAGGCTGCAGGGGGAGAAGTTCTCTTGGCCGGTGCAGACCTCGACGATGACCTCGGACAGCGGCAACTCGTCGGCCTCGGGGGTGGAGAACGACGACTCGGCGGTGAACTCCATGGACTCGGTGAGGTCGCCCAGCAACGGCCAGCGCAAGACCTCCAACCCGCCCGCCTGCCCCAAGGTCCACTTCATGCTGAACGACTCCACCCACGTGCCCGGCGAGACGTCCAGCAGCAACGAGTGAGTCCCCCCCCAGCTCCGCTTTAACCAGCGATTAATCGTCTCCTTTAAAAGATCTACCTCAACCGAGATCAGCCAGCTGTCCAGCGAGTGCGCCCAGGGCCATGTGCGCAAGAGTTCCATGCACGACATCAACATCTTCAGCGTGGAGCCGCTGGGCACCTTCGGCAACGACTGCAACGGCGAGCAGTCCTCCGCTTTGTACCGCAAGTTCATCGAGAACGTCCTCAAATCGCGGGGCCTGGCCAAGTCCCTGGCCTTCCTCCACAAGCTCCACAACGTGGTCCTGTACAAGGCCCAGATTGCCCTGGAGAAGCCCGGCAGCGAGGACTTCGACTTCGAGACAGAGGCCTTCGAGCGCGACGTGCCCCGCCTGGACCCCGAGATCAGCCGCGAGGAGATGATCGAGCTCCGCACCTACGGCTACTGGAGCGCCGAGGCCCAGTCCACCAATCTGCCCTCGTACATTCCCACCTTCGTGTTCCTGAGCGGCGTGCCGCTGCAGTTCATGCACGAGTTCCTCCGCATGCGCCTCGAGACGCGCCCGGTCAAGCCCAACCCGCTCAGCCTGGAGCAGCTGATGAAGGAGCTGCGCGAGGGCCTCACCCTGGCCCTGACCCACCGCGAGCGCTACCAGCGCCACATCACCACCGCCCTAGTCGAGAACGAGCAGGAGCTGGCCAACTACATACGCATCCTGGACCACTACGACGCCACCGTGCGCAAGACCTTCGAGCTGTACTTGGAGTACATCGACCAGCTGGTGCTGGTGGCCGTGCCGGAGACCAACCAGAAGTCGGTGCTGGAGAAGGAGTGGATGTTCACGAAGCTGGTGTGCCCCATGATCAAGGGCATGCATACGCTGGCCTCGCAGCGCTTCTGCGGGATCATCAGCAAGCTGCTGCGCAACATTTCGGCCCGCCTGGTCCAGCGGTCCGTGGAGCTGGACCGCCAAATCAATGGCACCGCCTTGAACGGCGATGACTCCGACGAACTGAAGTGGCAGCTGCTCACCATTTGCCGCGAGACCCAGGCCCTTCTCACGGTCGAGAGGGAGCGCTCGATTAAGGTTCTCTTCTTCGCCAAGACCTTCTGTCGGGATGTGGAGACGACGGACTTCCATCGCGAGCACTACGAACTCGACCTGGCCAACCACCAGCACGACTTCATCTGCTCGGATGTGAAGTCGGCCTTCAAGCTGCTCCAGCACGACGTGCTGGAGGTGCGGAACAAGCTGACCGAGATCATCGAGGGCGTCCAGGACCGCTGCTGCTCCAGCAAGATGCGCGACCTGGACGAGCAGGACCGCCAGGCCGTCCTGTCGCGCACCCGCGAGATCCTCCACCAGGGCTACAAGTTCGGCTTCGAGTACCACAAGGTGAGTCGCTCAGCCCGACAACCTGAGACAGAACACTGACATTTTCCCTTTCCAGGACGTGATACGGCTGTTCGAGCAGCGGATCATGGACCAGAAGGACACGGCGCACACGGCGGACCTGGCGCTGGGGATCATAGCCTTCGCCAAGATGTGGATGCACTTTGTGATGGAGCGCTGCGAGCGGGGCCGCGGCATGCGCCCGCGCTGGGCCTCCCAGGGCCTGGAGTTCCTTATCTTGGCCTGCGACCCGCAGATCACCCAGCACCTCAACGAGCTCCAGTTCGAGGAGCTGAAGAAGCAAATGGACTGCTGCATTTCCCACGTCATCGGCATCACCTCCGAGCCGGAGAAGGTCCCGCGCAAGAAGGCCTCGCCCCGCACCCGCAAGACCTCCTCGCCGGCCACCAGCCGCTCGCGCACCCCCACCCGCACGCCCATGTCGGCCGGCATGATTGTCAACCCCCACACGCCGCCCCTCCAGTCCCCGCAGTACAACAAGCTGCTGCACCCGCAGTTCAGCCTCAAGGAGGAGGTGCTCCAGCAGGCCTCGGCCACCTACAGCTCCGTGGACTCCACGGACTACGTGGAGGCCCCGCATGGCGGCGGCCCTAACGGCGAGCTGCGCCTGCTGGTGCCCCAGACCCCGCCCTCGGGCTCCAGCACCAAGAGCAGCACGCCGGCCACGGCCGGCTACGAGACGACCCCGCTGGCCCTGCGCCAGGAGCGCGTGCGCGATGCAGTCAACCGCCTGGACATGGACCTCGAGGAGCGCCTGCGCGAGCGCCGGCTGATTGGCCAGGTCAAGGCCCTGAACTCCTGCGACAAGGTGCAGATCCGGGCCAGGAGCGTCCACTTCCGCTGGCATCGCGGCATCAAAATCGGCCAGGGCCGCTTCGGCAAGGTCTACACGGCCGTGAACAACAACAGCGGCGAGCTGATGGCCATGAAGGAGATCGCCATCCAGCCCGGCGAGACGCGGGCCCTCAAGAACGTGGCCGAGGAACTGAAGATCCTCGAGGGCATCAAGCACCGCAACCTGGTGCGCTACTACGGCATCGAGGTCCACCGCGAGGAGCTGCTCATCTTCATGGAGCTCTGCTCGGAGGGCACCCTCGAGTCGCTGGTGGAGCTCAGCGGCGGCCTGCCCGAGGGCATCACCCGCCGCTTCACCAGCCAGCTGCTGGCCGGGGTGGCCGAGCTCCACAAGCACGGGATCGTGCATCGCGACATAAAGACTGCAAATATCTTCTTGGTGGACGGCAGCAACAGCCTCAAGCTGGGCGACTTTGGCTCGGCCGTCAAGATCCAGGCCCACACCACTGTGCCCGGCGAGCTGCAGGGCTACGTGGGCACCCAGGCCTACATGGCCCCCGAGGTGTTCACCAAGACCAACAGCGATGGCCATGGCCGCGCGGCCGACATCTGGTCGGTGGGCTGTGTGGTCGTGGAAATGGCCTCCGGCAAGGTGAGCGACCCGAAATTATCCTAGAATTTCTTTATGACCAGTTGTCTTGTTTGCAGCGTCCTTGGGCCCAGTTTGATTCGAACTTCCAAATCATGTTCAAGGTGGGCATGGGCGAGAAGCCGCAGGCCCCGGAGAGCCTCTCGCAGGAGGGCCAGGACTTCATCGACCAGTGCCTGCAGCACGACCCCAAGCTGCGCATGACCGCCATCGAGCTGCTCGAGCACAACTTCTGCAAGGTAAGGCGACCACTGTCCTCCCGATCCTCCCACTAACCGGGCTTTCTTTCCCTTCAGTACGGCCGCGATGAGGAGTTCTGCACGGAGCAGCTGCAGGCCCAGATGCGTGGCTCGTTCAGGCGCAACGTGGCGCCGCCCAGCTAATCGAGTAGCTTTTATATTTCGGACAAGGAACCTGGCGGTGCAATTAAACACTGGAAATCTATGCTCTTGGGTTTATTTGGAGGCTCCCTAATAGTCGGGAATGTAGAGGGTGGAGACCGGAGGCGAGGCCACAGTCGTGGGCGGGTTTGGCGGGGGAGCCACTCCGCCGCTGCCGGGGGAAGAGGGGTTGGAGTTCTGGCCGGTGGGCGGCGTGGGGCCGGCGGTGGGGATGGCGGGGGCCTGGGCCTGGGTCAGCGGCGACATCAGCAAGAAGCCAATGCACAGGCTCAGCAGCAGGAACAAGACTGTCGGAGATAAACGAAAATTACCCATTTGAAAAGTCCTGCGACCCAACTCACATTTCATGGTGATAGTTTTGATTTAAAGAAACGACTGTGGCGTGGCCGTCAGCCCGCCGCGCCTTTTATGCGGAACCGCGAAGACCGATAAATTAATTAAATTGATATTTGTTTATTGAAATCCAATTATGGTCAGCTTATCGCCGGCCGTTCCAAGAAACCAGATATGACCTCTCGGATTTCCGCATGGCCGAATTTACCAATCTAATCTGAAAGATATTTAAATCCCCAGCCCGGACTGACTAATAAGTCGGTTTGCATTTTTAGGTTTGCAGTTGTAGTTTATTTTCGATTTGTGGTCATAAACAGCGTAAACAATTGAACAGATTCCGAGGTACACTGAACTGAAGGGGCAGGCAACAATTAACGCAACAATAGATTAGAGTCGACTATAACAGCGGGTAAATAACAGTTCCAACAAACATATATATAATATAGGTACATAGATTCCTCAACAATGAACACAACAACTACTCCGATATGTGAGTGAGGCTCCTCCGACTAACACAGGTTTTTATATTTCTCTCTATAGTTGCGATTTCTAGAACACGAAGCGTGCTTAAGTTTCCTTTAAAACGTTGCATACTTTCGCGGCGCAGTGGCTCTCAAACTGTAGGCGGCCGCCCGCCGCGCAGTAACTTATAGACATTTAGCTCAAGCTTGATTTGATCTAACGGCACACTAACACAATGACAACGCTATATAAATTTCTATATGTAGAATTTCTGGTAACAGCTCTAACAGTTTGCATTAAAATTGCTCTAAAACATTTAATTGACTATAGTTTATATATATATATCTTTTCATATTTGTATATATCGTATATATCCTTGGATAGATGAGGGCTTGCTCGCAAATGAGTGCGGATTGACATCCTTTCGACCGGCGGTGGTTCAACAGGGAAATTTAACAGACGCCTATGCCGTTCCATTATGCTCTGAAGTGGCTTTCAAACGTTAATATTTAAGTATATAGGTATTTGTATATTGTATATAATCTCTCGATTCCTCGACTCCTGTTGCTAAGGTACATTTACTGATATGTTCGTTTCGCATGCCCGCGGGGCACTGGCAATTCAAGGAAATTAATCAAAGCCTCGCTGAGGGTTCGGCCTTCAGTTTTCCAGCAAGTCGCGGATTATATCGAGCGAGTCCTGCAGCGACTTGGCATACCGCGAGGCGCTCGTATCCTCGCACGAGTAGAAGGCCGACACGCAGAACACTATCTGCTCCGGATGAGGATTGTAGGAACATCCGTAACCCTTCGGAACGACCGGTCCGTAGCCCATAAAGCTGTCCGTGCTGCAGGCAACCTGATTGAATCAAGGACAACATTTCAATTGAAATCTACACCACCATGAGGGCAAATACCAAGCTCAGCTTTCACTGGTGCGACTTGTGGGTCCCTGAATGTGCAATCGGTGCTAGCTCACAAACTCTAAAGTGCAAGGATCAAGAAAAGTGCAAGTGCGGATCGCAGCGCCAAGGCTGGTGCGTGAGGATGTGCAAATGCGGACCACGCTTAACGGTACCTGGCTGGTGGACAGCAGAAAACACTGCGAGATCTTGTAGGACTCGTCCGTGAAGAGCTCGTGCATCTCCCCGTTGACCTCGATGCTGGCCTCCCGCAGGCCCAGCAGCGGTATGTCGATGCCATGGCCCAGGATGTTCTGGACCATCACTTCGGTTTGGCGGGCCACTGCGCAGCGGAAGAGCTCCCGCAGGTGGTCCTTCTGCAAGGAGAGACAGACGTGAAAGCCCCTAGCTGAACCTCAAATACCCACGCTATAAATGCTGAACTTTACTTTGCGGCCGTCGTCCTCGTCCTCGCGGTCGCTCTCCAGCGGCACATTCGCGCCTTCGCCCTGGCACATTGCCTTGCACCACTCCAGGGCCTCGGTGCTCGCGGCTCGTATACAATCCACTCGTCCCTGCAAATCGAATCAGAACTCTGTGAGATCAACTGGGACGCCAATTTAGTTAGACGAATTTCTACTCACGTGCAGGAACCGCCGGGTGGAAGCGCTCTCGTAGGTGGCCACCAAGTGGCCGTAGAGTCTGCAAGGCACAAAAATATTTCACATTACAACTGAGAATCGAAAGATTTAAGGGAACCTAAGCAGCCTGCACAATTGAAGACTGCGATTCTTCGGATATATCGCCTTGACTGAAATTTCTATATCTAATTTAGCTTTTGAGGTCTTGAATTTGCATATCATAGTTCGTTATATTTCAGGGTTGCTTAAGTTATATTCATCCTTGATAACTGGCAAATTGGAAGCGTCTGTTGTTTTAAAGAGAGTGATAAGCGGCAACAAGATCTGCTTATGGCGACCCTAAGGATCTACTCTTCTTTCGGATCTCGCGAAGGAGAATGTTTTGGGTGAAACTGAAGTGTCCGCCTAGAAACCTTCTTCTTCTGTTAAGAAGGGTTGGACATTCTCGTGGGACATGCAAAAAGGTCTCCTAATTTCTTCTCCATAAACAATGAAGACTACAATAAGTCAGTACTCCGGTTGGAATTCGTAGAAGAATTCTTCTCAGAGTTACGACTTCCCTGGATCTGGTCAAATGGAAACCACCGAGGAAAGATTTAGTTTCTCACATTCCTATCTTCCTATCGTAGACCCGCCTGATTTGTGGTTCTAGAGATACCACAATACCGCTTTGGACCTACGATAAAGCTTGTTGATCTCGAGCGGAATAACCTGGAACCAATCGCTGGGTGACTTTGAGGCCTCTAAAGTATTTATCCGTCTCAACTCCTCTTTTGCTCTTAATGGATCTGGTATTATCGGTGTTTTGAAGCTCGGCTTAGATTCTTGTAGTCACTATTTCATGCGGTCTGTTCTCTGCCGCATTTACGTTCCTTCAATCCCTCCCTTCTTCAATTTCTTTAAAGCATCATCGTTGGTGTTTTTAGATCTTTCAGGGCCTTATAAAAGAGAAACTAATCTAGCTTAAGGAGCTTTAATGAACCTTTCCATGATTCCAACGCACAGAGTGCCCAGGTCTTCTAAAATATCTGAAACGTATTCAAGTCCTCGCCACTTGATTCTTAGAATTGAATAATCAGAGGAGATAAAACTTTCTAAGAAGGTCATCTACAAAATTCTTGTAGCTTGTATTGAATTACACGCCTCTAATTGTTAACCGTTCGTAGAAAACAATCTCCGTAGATTGAAGACATTTCGAGACCTTAAAAACGCAAGAAAGGAAGTAACAATCAAATTTGCCCGGCTGTGAAATATTCTGAATGCGATTTATTCGAAATGAATTTCTTTTTCCACGGTGTTTTCAAATATCTGAGGTTTATTTTTATTTTCTCTTGGTATTTTTAGATATTTGGAATGGCAGCGCTATTTTCTAAAAAGTTGACAGCGCTTTTGAAGTTTTGCATAAGATGGCAGCACTGATTCTTGTGTCTCCTTGTATGGCAACCCTGGAACCACGGGTAATTTCGGATTTATCGCACCTTAAGTCTGAAACTAGATTATCTCCACCAAAATTGATCCGAAAATGTCCCTAAAAAAAAAATTGAAAGGAGTTCTGATCTCCCATATCTATAATCTGTATAACCGACTATACAGACTATCCAAACAAAGACTCTTTTTTAAGATTAAGGCGCAGAGGGGGTGTGGCTAAGTTGGAGTTCCTTAACCCAAACGAAACTTCAGACGCACTTACTTGTAGTGGGCCAACTGGAGGGTGAGCTGGATGTACACGTCCGGGCTGACTTGGCAAGATTTGATGAAGTTCTTTCCGTATCCCTTGTAGCGGTACACGTAGAAGTCCAGGTCGTCGATGGCCCTGGAAAAAGAACCAACCTTAATGACCTTCTTCTTTAGAATTACCTCTGGGACTCACTTGTCCACGGTCTTGGCGGCCTGGGCGAACCGCTGCTGGACATCGGGGCTGACTTGCCACTCCAGACGTTCGGGCGGCGGGAGGTGGTGCTGGGCCACACCATTCTCGTCCTCCGGATGCTCCAAAATGTGCTTGAAGATCTTCTCCAGCAGCTGGACCACGGCAATGCCCTCGGACGTGGAGTGCTCATAGCAGAGCCCCCAAGTCCCGTCCATGCAGATGATCAGCTGCATGGTCTTGTCGAACCAGCGGTTGCTGGAGTTGAACTCGCTGCCCCCGCCGTGGATCATCTCGTGGGCCATGTTGGTCTCATCCCGCTCCCCAGCCATATGAACCGCGGGCGTGGCCCCCGTAAAGCCCCGCGCATTGAAGTTCAAGCCCAGCGGCTCGTCCAGGCACAAAACCAGCAGCGCCGTCTCGATCAGCTCGATGTTCCGCTGGTTGCGCTCCTCCAGCTGCAGGGCAGCCCGGTCCTTGGCCCAGCGGCTGCGCGGCTCGGCCGTCAGCAGGCCCACCGGGGCCGGCTTGCTGGCCAGGCAAGGGGCATCGCTCAGCACATACAGGATCTGGGAGGCAATCTCGCTCTCGGATAGTTTGCCGCGATCGCTGGCCTGGAGCACCACGCAGTACATTTGATTGCGGCAGATGACGATGACATGGCGGTCCTCGGGGTGCTGCTGCTGCGGCAAGTACTGCGAGTCCTGCTGGACGCCCGGGCGCCGGCAGGAGCCCAGCAGCCGGTAATACTGGGCCATGCACAGCGGCTGGTTCTTCTCCCGCGAGGCCGCCCGCTCCAGCGGCAGCTGGCCGCTGTCCAGCATCTCCTTGTGGGTGAGGATGCCGTCCAGCAGGCGGGCCGCGAACTTGGCAACGTCGTGGACGGTCCGGAAGCGCCGCACCGGCATCACCATGCCAGGATTCGAGTTGATGGGCAAGGGAATACGCACATTCATGTACATGTCATTGAGCCAGTAGTAATAGGCCTGGAATGCCGGAGAACAGGGAAACTCAATTAGACTTGGGCGCTATCGCGGGCGGTTTCCCTTGTACGACACAAATTCAATTAGCCGGGGTCCGTTCATTAGCGGAGCGATCGTGATCGCTATCGGCAAGCGGGAGTGCCCCTGATAAGGAGACAGCATCTCGGCCTCGGCCAGGGCATCAGCCCTAAATCAAACGGCCGATCGATCCATATAAATATTGGCTATCTAACCGAATCAAAGGCAGTACCACAGCTTCCTCTACCATCGACGGATACCAGCAACGGAACCCACCCACCCAGCCTACAAGATGAAAGGTGAGCATTGCCAGGCGATCCCCCCGCTCATTGGCTCTATTGTGCGCCTTCCCTTTGCAGTGTTCGCCCTGACCATCCTCAGCCTGGCCGCCCTGTCGTCCGCCAGCGTCAACTACAGACTGCAGTGCACCCGCGATGAGATCGGCATCCGCTGGCCCAGCTACCTGAGCAACTCCGAGTACTACGTGTGCCAGAGTGTCTACGGCAACCAGCTGACTGTCCACTGCAACCCCGGAGAGGTGTTCACCTTTGTGCTGCAGAAGTGCACCTCCCCGGCGGCCTATGTGCCAGCCCCTCCCTTGGATGTGCTGCCCACCTTTGCTCCCATCACCATGAACCAGTTCACCGGTCTGCCGCCAATGATCGGCGACCTGAAGCACCCAGTTGAGCACCAGGGCCCGCAGGTGATGCCCGCCCATGGCGAGCACCACTTCCAGCAGGGAGCTCATGTTCAGTACCCGGACAACATGGAGCACTTCCCCGTGGTGGCCGAGGAGCACCACAGCCACGAGGAGGCCATGCCCACCCCACCCACGCCGGCCCCCAACCCACCAACCCCACCAACTGTGAAGCCCAGCGGAGCTGCCCATGCCCCAGTGCCGGTGAAGAAGCCCAGCGCCCCTGTGCCCTCGAAGGCTGCCGGCAAGAAGCCCCTGCCCCCCACCAAGGCTGCTAAGAAGCCCGCTCCCCCCTCCGCCAAGGCCGCCAAGAAGCCCGCTGCCCCCTCCAAGGCCGCCAAGAAGCCAGTGGCCTAAGCCAACCCACAGTACAAATCCTCGACTCAAACAAGCGGAATTTCCCACAAAAGAAAGCTCTAAACAATAGCCAATAAATATGTAAAATTGCAAGAGAACGAATTCGGATTGGAGATTTATTAATTAATCGGGCGGGCGAGCGAGCGGGCCTTCCTGGAAGGTGTTCCGCGGCAATTGCGTGCTCGTAAGTGGGGCTAATTGGTTTCCGGAATCAGAACCGAAAAGCATTCACAATTACCGCGAATTTTATCGTTATCGCCGCTGGCATCCCAGCCCCCCGCCCCGCCACTGATAAAGTTCTTGCGGCTGAAATGAAGTCACCCGCGGGAGGAACGGCCGCGCCCCAAACTCCCAATGATCCGCTGGCCATCGCTGCCTGCCTCTGCCTGGCGTTGTTTTGGCAGCGAGGCGACATTGATTTCGCTTTTTTTTTCGGCAACGTCTTCAATTATTACGCAGACTGGCAGACAAGTATTAATCTAGACGGCTGGCGCTGATTAAACTTGTTAACACGCCCGCCGAATGCCTCGACGGCGGCCGAGGTATAAAAAGGCTTGGCCTTTGGCAAGGGTGATCAGTGATAGCTTCACCGAGTTACCCAAAGCATTCCGTCGACGAAGCAACCAAGCCAGTTTCAATATGAAATACGGTAAGCCCGGGCAGGTCCTTCTCGTGGAGCAGTGAGTTTAATTTCTTGCCCCTTAGCGCTGATCGCCATTGCAGCCCTGATGGCAGCCATAGGCCAGAGTGATGGCCAGAGCTGCACCGCCCCCACCTACACCTCCACCCTGCAGCTGGAGTGCCTGAACGCCCCCAGCATTCTGCTGCCCAACTACCAGGACATCACCAGCTACTACTCCTGCTCCTCGGGCACCCCCAAGCTGGTGAAGTGCGCCACGGCCACGCCCTACTTCACCTTCGTGCTGCAGAAGTGCACCACGTGTGATAACTACATACCGGCAGTGAACTGCGAGAATCTGTTGATCAAGAAGAACTGCGTGGCCATGGGCGCCACCACGGTGACCACCACGGCGAAGCCCACGGCTGCGCCCACCACGACCACAAAGGCCTCGACGGCGACCGGGACGGTGACAGCCACCACAAAGACCACTGTGACGAAGGCCCCGCCCACTCCAGGCATACCGACGGGCAACCCGAACAACCCTACGGGATCTACGATGAATGTGCCGACCCCGCCGGGACCCAACTCGCCGGAGATTTCGACCCCGCCGACCCCACCACCCACGGCCCCCACCATCCAGGACGGCCCGCCAACTGCTCCCCTGGGCTAAGCTTGAGATGTGAAATAAACTGGAACCCTACGTGCAAAATACAGAACCGGCTGGCATCTAAGTCTATTTGTGTTTCTTACCCAGTTGTCCTCGGCCTCGCGCTTGTCCATGAGGTGCTGGTGGAGCCTGGGGCCCTGGCCTTGCGGGGCGCAGAACTGCTTGATGAGGGCCTTGGTGCGCTCAAGCTGGGCGGGCGTGGTGATCGGCTCGAGGGCCCGGATGTAGTCGGCCATGGTCTGCTCGAGCGGTGGGACAGGTACCTTGGGTAGAGTCTGGAAAAAAGTTAACGGGAAATGCTCTTTAGTTCACCCTTCCGAACTCGGAGTTCGTTTCTCATTTGTATGCACGGGCGAGTGGGAATCCAGTTCTGGGGACTTTGCCCTGGGGACCCCAATTTCCAATCACACCCAACCCACCGGAAAACGGGGGTGAAACGGGCGACAGCCATCGGCGCTTTTTGCAGCTGGTCTCTGGATTCCCTTCTCAACACTTTCGCTTTTGACGCTCCACTTAAAGAGCGAGTTTCGGTGGACTTAAAGTGAAGTTAACAGAAAGTTTGCCCGTCGCGGGCTTTTGCCAGCTTCTCTGTTCTTCCACCTGTCAATTGAGGCTGACAGCAGTCAAGTTGCTTTTGAATTGCCTTCCCCTTTGTTGGTTGCCGGGCTGAGATTGCGAGGGTTGCTGGGCCCGTTGCTACCCTCGCGAAACCCTCGTTATTTGCATTTGTAATTATAACAAACAGGATTAGGCCGGGCAGCGGCTGGCTTGGCTGGTCTGTGTTTGAATTTGAGTTATTTTTGGGGGCTGAAAAGTTTGCTTAGCTCCAAGGTAAACTCGAGGGAGGGCAACTCACGTCAGGGAATCCGTACTCGTCGACCGACTCGGCAGTTGACAGCCATTTCTTGGGTATCGACAGAATCGAGTCTTTCCATCCTGAAACGAACAAAAGAACAACAATTAATATATAATAATTCGCTTTGTCGAACACGCAAATTGTGATTAATTCCCAGTCGATCACTGCCACCTTATCGGCAGATAGGAACCCCTAACCGACTTCGTGTTCAATTTCCCATCGATTGCGTGGCCAGAAAAAGACTAAAACGGGGGACGATGCTGGGCCAGAAAGTTGGCCATTTATTGCCGTTGTCCGGGGCTTCCGGTGACAAGAATCTACTTTCGAATCGGGCCAGCGCCGGGAAGCTTTTAAAGCCCATGAATAGTATATTTCCTATTCGGGCTCTGGCGCTGTCCGCTCTCGTTTCCTTTAAACTTCGACTGTAATTGCTGCCGGTCGGGTGGATAAGCACTTCCGGTTGCCATGAGGAGCAGCAATTTCCGGCCCGAGTTTGGTTGCCCTGCATGAGAGTGTGGCTGTTCCAGTGGCTGTGGGGGTCACATTTCGAGGGCTATTGACAAATTTGAACCTGTCTAAATCCTAATTAAATTGGCCCTCTCGAACGGAGGTCAGCGTCACCGGGACTACGGCTACAAGCGAATGGGTTTTATCTTTCCTTTGACAATAATAATTTTATTATTAAAATGGTTTCGCTTTCCCCGAGTCCGAGTCCATCAAGATAAAAGCCAAACGAGCCGCACTCGAGGAACACGCGCCCCGCCGCACAACGATGTCAAATTTAATGCAATTTATTATCCTTTTTTCATTATCTTGCCCAGGACGCCCCGCCCCCTCCCGCACCAACTAGCCCGGCTCGTTGGGGGCCCCGCTAACGGAGGTAATCACACAATGGAGTCACGTGGCAGCAATTTGAACATCCTTTTGTGGCCGTCGTTGTTTTGTCGCCGCCGTCGGTTCGACTGTTGGAACGATATTAACCGCAAGTCATAAGCGGGTTATATCCTTTAGAGTCGCTACAATGGAAAGGAATCTCCGCCCAAATTAGACTAAATTGTCCAAGGAAATTTTGCGTCTCAAATTAAGTAATTAAAGCTGCGGTCGATGAAGTCAGTCGGGTCTGCAAGGAGTTATCCCTGAGCAAATATCAATTTATCCGCACAAACTTTGGCCTTTTCCCGGGAAAATTAATGGGATTCCCTTTGATGTGACACAACCCCGAAGAATCACTTTCAGCAGTTTAAGGCATAAATTCCCATTACAAACTTAGAGATGCTTTCCCCGTCCGCAGCACTAAACAAAATCCCGCCTGAAGGGCCGCTGGCGGGCCATCATCAAAATGAAAATGAATTTATGCCACATGCGAGGCTCGTTCTGCGCATGCAATTGCCTGGCCCTTGTAGTCCTCGAGGGCACGAAAGCGAGGGCACTCATGCGGAGCCTGAGAGATTGCAGCAACCGCGGCGAAGGAGGTGACACAAATTGAAGGCAGCGGAGTCGGCTTCAATTTAAAAAAGATCCTTCATATCTGCCGCCTGCCAATTAGCTGGACTTCCGTGGGCACGCAGCCTTCAATTATTTATGCAATTTTCCAATTCATTGATGGATCGACTGGGATTTTGGTTAGACAGCTGAGCAGGGGCGAAGTCGATGCTAATCAGATATTCATCATGCGCCATTACAGCAGCCACCCGCGCACAGTGGGACAACCCGAAAATCCGTAGCTAAAAAGCGGAAAAGATATCGATCCATGTCGGGGAATTTTACTCTGAAGAAATCGACGAAGACAAACATAATTTAAGTTTTCTTAACAATAAGTTTGCTTGATTACTTTTAATGTTTTCCACTGGAGAACCAAAAAAAAACTTGCTCTACTTGAGTTTGTTATATTTTCTGTTCTGGTCACAGTGTTTCCCTTTCAGACCTTAATCTGTTGATCTCTCTTTAGAAATCGCTGTAGATGGGGCTAAAAAGCCGAAAAGATTCGTCTATCCACGCCGAGGAATTTAACTATGAAGTAATCCACGAACCAATTGCAGAGTTAAAGAGCGGACGAAATTGATATGGTAGTTCTCAAATCGTTTCCTAAAACATATTCTTAGTTTTCTTATCAAGAAGTTTACTCAATTACTTTTAATGCTTTTCAAATGTCTGTCTCTGCTTCACGGTAGCTTGTTATATTTTCGATTCTGGGAACTTAGATTTCGTTGCTTTACGACCCCCAATCGCTTTGAGTGTTTTCCACTCGTAAATCAAAATTCCAGCTTCAATTTTTAGGGGATTTTGATTTTTTTGCTCCGTAATTTTTGGATTTCTTAAAAGGCATTCGGTTCCCTAATGTCTTTGAATGATTTCCACTCTCTCCATGTCAGCTTTTGTTTAACGGTAGCTTGTTATAATTTCTCGTCTGCTCGTTGGAGATTCGGTCCACTGTGCGCAGCAGCCCCAGACGAACTAGCAGACAGGACGAATTTCCGGTTCCGTTTGGGGGGCTTCGACTGTCTGCATTTATTGATGAAGCCTCGGGTTGTTGCCTGCCACATGAGGCCCACGAACAGCCACCGTCAGCTTCAATTTGCCGGCTGCTCTCGGTTGTCTGCTTCGTCATCATGACTTGCCACTTTCCAACTCACAGCTCGCTTTAGATTTTTGACAGGCATTAGCATTAGCACATTGTGAATGGGATGGGCCCGCGCCGGACACAAACCCAGTTGGCCAATTCGTTCGCGCATTTACTGGGGAGGGAGGGGTGGCTAAGCCGCCCCAAATGTTGCCCAATAAAAGGCGTCAATAAAGAGCAAGGCTCATTATTAAGCTACAAAAATCACGCTCAAAACAAGCGGGTCTGGGTGGGTAGACCGCAGAAAAGAGCAGTGAGCCGGGCCGGACGACAGTCAACTTCTGCCGTCTGTCAGACAATGCGATAAAAATGTAATCCCAATGAAAAATAATGTTTCTGCCGGCTTGATTCCAATTTACCCATGGCTGCTGGGCTCGTGAGGGGAGCGAACGCTCATTAGACCCGCCGCCGCCAGCCGTGGCGAAGGGGCGGTGAGAACAACCGAAGCAACCGAGGCAAATGAAGGAGAAGAATTTAAAAAGGCAAAACAAATCCGAGTGGCTGTGGCATTTGAACCCCGCCCGGCGACCCAATCACCCCCCTCGTAAAACACCAGACCGGCACGCGCCTGGTACCGCGGCGGTCCGGGGGTCATAACATTCTCGGCTGAATGAATGAGTTTTCAACGGCCCCTTTGTGTTCGACTTGGCTGCTCGTAAAGCGGCTTCATTTACGTTCGAGGGTGGCTATTCTGTCACCACCAGCACCAGCAGCACCACCGGGCGGTGGGCCGTTGCGGATGCTCGGGCGGGCACGCACGTAGTTAGGAATTGAGCCGTAAATCCTTTACGGTCTTACCGCTGGTGTTTTTGCACTGGCTCGGTGTTCTTTTGTCAGCAGTTGGGGCTTTTCTACTTTCAAGACGGCCATTTGGGTGGTGAGGTGCGGTCTTTTGTGTGCGGCCTCAGGATAGAGCGGTTGAGGGTTCACAAAAAGCTAGCATACTTTTGTGCGTCAAATTAACCGACCTCAAGGTGAGCAATTTCTACAGCCCCCGCTTTCGGTCTGTCGTTCGCATTAAAAGAAGCGTAAATTGCTTTTGATTTAGGCAAACAATCGACGCTTTCCTGGCAGTCTCAAACCACAGGAATCTATTCCGGGCCAGCCACAAAACAGTCAGAAAGTTTCTCTTCCATTAGGAACTTTCAGACACAAACTGACAAAACTTCAATCATTAAATCATATTTAATTATCCCCATCGACCAACCCCCGTCTTAAGCACCACGCCCAGAAAGTTCTTGGAAAATGTAGTGAGATTTTATCGCTGGAATTTCTAAAGGACACTACCGCCCCGGCGTGGACAGGTGGTGGCTCTCATTAGCTAATTGCATCGAGCAGATTGCCCACCCATCCTCGCTGCGAGTCGCCATTGAAAGTCCAAATCGATTTCATGGTTAACAATTATATTTCAATAGTATTTGTGTGGCCGTGTATGATATGGTGTGGGTGTAGGTGTGGGTGTGGGTGTGTCGGTGTATCGACTGTAGGTATATGCTTATGTATTTTAAATATTTCGTTCTGCCTTGCACATTTACATTTCAATTTCATACGTATGCTTTTGTTTTGGTTTCGGTTTGCTGTTCACAATTATTCATATCCTGTGTGCGGCCGTGATGGCGAGTTTGTAACTTTAATAATTCCAATGAAAGAAACACCTGATGTCCATCATCCATTCAATATGCATGCGATTTGATTATTGCAATTAGTTTGGTTAGTTGCTGGCAATTTGATATCATTATCACCTAACTAGGTCGACTGAACCGACCGACCGCAGATGATTGGTGTGTGTTTTTCTTTTAATTTGTTATTCGATATAGGATAGGTCTAGGAAGGAAACTAGTCGGAGATCAAGTTGAGATAGCTAAGAAAATGTTAAGGTAGACTTGGAAATTGAACAGCAACGGCACAGAACAGAGCTTGGGTCGGTTGAGTAGGCTTTACGTTTTGGTCTTAAACACATTAACTATCAAATACATTTTCTCTACTACGATAATAATTGCCTTTGCATTCAACACAAATGAAGGTCGTCGTTATTACAATAACTGTGGTTTTTCTCTTGAAAATGAGTTTTAACTTGGTTAACAAAATCGGCTTACTTATGGTTATATAAAAAATTGCATAGTTCTTAGATATTTTATTTGACTTGATATTCGGTTAAATAAAAGTTACAGACACAACACTGAGAAAACCTTTGTGGATGTTACCAAAAACCAAACACACTGCAAAGACGCCAGTGCCCCAATATTTGTAATTAACTATATAATTTTGTTAATTTCTTTAAATTATTTATAGTTTAATACGCTCGCTTTATAATTTATATTTTGTCTGGGTTCTTCCTTAAATTTCGCATATGCTATTGAACATTTAACACTTTGAATACATAGAATTGAATTTCAAAATCAATTTCAATTAATCGCTTCTGCTTTTTCCTATATTCCAGTATATTTTTATATACTGCTCTATAAGTAGTTGTATATTTTAGATGACAATCTGCCCTCGCGGCTTATTTGTATAACTTGCAACACTTTACATAGTACAATTCACCCTCCGCTCTTTCCTTTGATATTACACATTTCCGGCACTGCTAAGTATTTGTTAAGCTATATCCTCTCCCCGCTTGGCAGGATGTCCAGGGCACATTTTCGATTTACAAAGCTCTCATGCAACCCTGGAGTCCTCTGTCAATCGAAGAGATCTTTAATACTAGTTTCCATTTATGGTTCTCTATATTTCGTAATTTACCCGTCTTGGAAGATTTCAAATACATACATACACATTGTTATTTGTTTGCATTGAAATGAACTTTACAAAAATACATATGATATCATAGTTTGTATAACCTAAAGGGCTGCTTAACACTTGTCATAAAAATACTTGAATAATCGGTTATTCTTTTGAATTTTCGAAGGATATGGAACACTGGGATATTGGTTTAGGCAGGAACTAATTTGGGTTAGTCCGGGTTTTCCAAATAACGGCTCTTAACTGGTTTCGAAGTGCATCTTCTCGGGGGTATTCCTAAACTTGTTATGGTACAGTACGTATGCCTTATATTTGGTAGGCTTTATATAGAGTATCTTTAGTTAATATATGTAGGTTTATGCAACTGTATAGCTCTTTTGAACAATCTACTTCGTTTTAAACTTGCTTGCAGTTTTAATTGATACATTTGATGGGAGATTTTTCATGAGTTACTATATAAATCTTGTTCGGATCCTGCAGGCATCGAAAAGACGAACAGTTCCGCTTTCCAATTGACTTATCCATAATTGATTTAAAATATTCTATCACTAAAGGATCCTATATATATCTTATGTGGGGAAAGAATGCGAGTTTGATTGGCTAAAAGAACAGCTAAAAATCAAGGCCTTTCGTGCAGTTGAAAACTGTAAAATAAACTCCCACCACTCGCCAGGTGTGTAAATATCCTGATCCATTATAAAATTCCGTGCATTTGTGTAGATAATTTCGCAATAAAAGTAATTTCGCCAGATCCGAAGATCTGGGAGAGATTACAAAATGGCCGTTTCGCTGATATGTTTCAGATTTACGATCTTCGCTAAAACCTAAGCTGAGAAATACTTTTTAAAACTCATATATACCTATAAGTATATACGGATATGCTGATAACTGTAGGTACATGCAATCTTTATACGAGTATAAAATCAGTTTGCTTAAGGGCCTATTTAGATTCGATATCGGGCTAGAGTGTGTATAATATAAGCGCAGTAAACTGCCTTCGAAACTGGTGCTCTCGAAACGATACGAGTATAATAGAGTGAATGTAGATCAAAATATAAAATACAACTGGGGCTACCTATGGGATCGTTGATCCATTCCATAGTATATAGAGTATATAGAGTATATCTAGGATATCTTATGCTTCGATCTATACATACACAAGGTACACACATCCATGCTATGCTGTCGTCGAGCCGCATTGGCTGGCTGGCCGTCTCCGGCAGCCGCTCCGCTCGCAGAGCCAACAAGCAAATTATAATTGATTTGTAGGTAAATATGAAATTTAGAGTACATAAAGCACACGCGCGTGCCTAGATCCTAAGTATATATACCATATATCGTACAAGTATATAGATATATGCTGACGTGTATATAGCGATATGACAACTGATGTAGTCGCAGTTTAGACTAACGCATAATAGCAATAATTAATATCACTTTGGTAATTTTAACAGGCGAGCCACTGGGACTCTGATATGTATCGTTACCTTGGTTGTGTCTTATGTTTATAAAATGGGCCGGAGGCCCAACCGAAAACGCTCAAAAGGTTGCCAACTAAAATAGCCGGGTCTGCCAGACGGCCACTCGCCGCCCCAGGGCCGCCACAACAACACCCGAAATGTGGTTTCTGGGTGGGTTCAGTTTCCCCGGTTTGTGCAACTTCTTTGATATGTCTGCGATATGAGTGCTGTTGCATGTGGCACGGCGGCTCTGGGTCGGCCCTGGCTCGCCAGGCAGTCCGACCGCTTACATTGCTAACTTGATATACACTTTTTGCATTTGATTAGCGACCCCAGCGCCGAAGTCGCCGAGGTCTTGCCTAAAATACGCTTTGGTTTCTCTAGCTTCACTTCGAGGTCCTCCGACTCGAGAGACTCGATGAGAACGGCTGCTTGAGTACTGAGTGAAGGGCGTAGGCAGCTCGACCTGCGCTACTTTCAACTCCCGTGTATAATACAATTCTCGTGCTCCCTAAGTGTGTGGGTCGTTACTAAGATAATGCTAGGTTGGGTTTAAGTTCGTTATAGTGTACGCACCACTTGCCTATAATAAGAGTAGGTATAATTTAACAGGCCGCAGGGGGGCCCCCGCGGTCAACAAAGAAACGAGATTTCAACGCCGTCAAAGAGGTTCAAACATAAATAAATTAACGCTAACTTTGTGGTAGACAACAGTTTAAAATCCTTGTCTAAAGGGATTGGCCGGGCCAGCCGGGGCCGCAGGTCCTCTGCTGGACCCGCTGGCCTGCTGCTGCTGCTGGAAAGGATTCGCCACGCGCTGCTGGCCTGGCTGGGCTCCATAACTGCCGCCCTGCTCCTGATAGCCGGGCTGGTAGCCCTGCTGCTGATAGCCGGACTGGTCCTGCTGGTAGCCCTGCTGGGCCTGGTAGTCGTACTGCGGCTCGTCTATGTTGGTCTCCTGCTGCTGGTCCTGCTGGTACTGCTGGCCGTACTCCAGGTGGTTCTTGAAGCCGCCCTCCACCGGCTTCTGGTCGTGCATGACGTAGGTCTGGTACTCCTTGTTGGGCGGATCCTGCATCAGTATGTTGGCCTCGTTCTCGAACGGCTTGAAGTCGTAGATGTTGCGCAGCTTCCTCAGCACCGGCACGTAGGCCAGGTTCGAAATGGCTATGAGGAAGTTCAGGGCCGTAAAGCCAATGACCTCCACCACCCCGCCGGCTATGATCGGTCCCACTGCATAGGCAATCGAGTACGAGATGTCGGCTATGGCGTAGATGCTGCCGTAGACGGACACGTACCGCACGTCCACCAGGTAGCCCAGGGTGGGCAGCAGGGCTGTGTCGATGAGGGCAATGCCGAAGCAGATCACGCAAATGGGCAGCATGAGCATTTTGTAGCCGCTGGAGAAGGGGATGATGAAGCAGGAGAGGCCCTCGAGGGCCAGGCCGCCGGCTGCCATGAGCCACTGGTGCTGGGGGTATTTGCGGGCCATTTTCACGGTGATCACCACGCCGAGCACATGGGGGAAGAAGGCCGGCAGCCAGACCATGCCGATCTTCCAGTTCTCCGTGGTCATGGTGTCCTCCATCCACAGCGAGATGGTCGGCTCGAGGAAGGCCAGGGCCACATTGGACATGGTGAGGGCGCCCGCGCACACGGCTATGTAGGGATCCATGAGGAGCCGCCAGATGGGGATCACCTGGTCTTGGACCTCCTTGCTCTGCTTGATCTGCTCTTTGACCGGCTTCATCACCAGCAGCAGCATCAGGCCGTCCAGCAGGCAGACCAGCGCTAGGATCAAGAACGGCACCTCCTTGCCGGCAAACTGGTACAGGGCCCCTCCGAAGGGCGGGGCCACCAGACAGCCGAAGCTGATGAAGGCCAGGGCAATGCCCAAAGCCTGCGATCGCTCGTTCTCCTCGGTGAAGCGATCGGCTATCATGGCCAGGCCCGAGGTGTCGGCGAATGCTGAGCCGGCCCCCTGCAGGGAGCGGGCAAAGAACAGGACACTGTAGCTGCTGCCGCAGGCAAAGACGGCGGTCGAGAAGAACATGATGATCAGGCCGATCATCATGGGTATGTCGTAGCCGATCTTGTCGATGAGGCCGCCGGAGAAGGGGTTCACCATCAGCTGGACTATGGCCTTGGAGGCGAATAGAATGCCCGTGGCCGAGTCCTGGCCGTGGTGGTCATGGCGGACGGGGATTATCTGGCCCGTGCGGTTGTCCCTCAGCGGCGGGGGCGTGGGTCCGTCGTCGAAGCTGCCGATCTCCCGCAGGTAGTCGGGGATAATGGGCACTATGACCATATATAACATATTGTCGAGCAGCAGAGCGATCGAGACTATAACCAGGATGAGGCGGCGCTGGTTGACGGGCTCTTGGATCTTCTCCCAGACGATGTCCTTGACCTCGCGCACCTCGAGGTTGATTAGCGGTATTTGAAATGAAGCCATTTTGCTTAAGGCTAACGGTAAATGTGGGCTTTAAATTCTGTTGCAATCCAGCTCTCCTCCTCTATCCTTCTGTCTTCTGGTTCTTCTTCTTTTTGTACTCAAAGTTACACGCGCGGTCGCTCTCCTTTGAAGGTGGTTTCTCGTTGCTCTTTGGTTAACTGTTGTTACGCTGGCCGCCGCTTACATGTTTTGCAGTGACTGTACCCGCTGTTGCC
Source organism: Lissocephala sabroskyi (assembly GCA_037075105.1). NCBI lineage: Eukaryota > Metazoa > Arthropoda > Insecta > Diptera > Drosophilidae > Lissocephala > Lissocephala sabroskyi. Next base: position 22,977 of record JBAMCP010001024.1, read on the forward strand.
GCTGTGGCTGTTCGTGTTGTTGCCGCTGCCGCTCGTGTTAGTGGCATCCCAGTGGACAACCTTTAACGACACAGAAACAAGATTTCGTTAGTTTTAGTGGACAAGCAAATTTCTTTATATCTCTCATCTCTTTGGGATTCTTTTGTGAGCAGAGCAGAGCTGCTGGGGCGTTCACTGATTAATTGCTGCTGTTTTTAGTAATTTGTTGGCTTTTATGATTGAAATGTTGTTTCTGTGTTGCAAAAGGATGCCAGCTGGTGGACCAAAGAAAGTCGTTAATTAAATTAAATCATGGCATTATCACTTTCACCATCCTCATCTGAAATCTATGCATCTACGTTCTCTTACATCAAATCACATAGTTCACTCCGTACACACATTTCAATCATAACAACAAATACTTAAAACACGCGTGGGTAGTTGGGTTCGATCATTAGAAATATTGGTTTGGCCCTCGACACGCAACCCAACCCGAGGGCTCTCCGGGTCGCGCTTTCCAGGAAGGCGAATTGAAAGGAACCTGCCCTGCCCCCCAATGTAATTATAATTATTGCTTTGCCGCAGTACCGCTGCCGGCGCATAATACAAAAGGTCCTTTGGCTGGCACGAGCAGGCCGAAGCACCACTTCAATGGCACGCCAGGGATGGGAGCCAGAGGTCATCCATCCACGTCACTCGGCCCGGCGACTAAAGTTTCCAAAGACGGGCCAACCGTCCCTCCCCTCGATACCGACGATGGCGATCTAATTTCCACATTTATCTACCGTGTAGCACAGCATCCACCCTCGCAGGTTGCCAGGATCCCACAGCCGACCAGGCTGCTTTGGTGAATTCGACTCGCAACAAAAACATTTCGTTTTATCATTAAATTTTCATGACCACCCCCTGCCCCTTGGGGGCGTATGGCAGACAGGGCGGCTACACGCACGCAGGCCAACCCCCAGGCCAGCACACGAGTCAATTATACGAATGTGGGGCCCCCGGAGCCGGCAGCGCTCCAGCTTCAAAGGCAGGACTTTAATTTTTGAATTTTTGTGACCACCGCCAGGTGAGACGGCAGCCCCCTTGACCCGGGGGTTGTTATTTTCAGGTCTTTTCTTTTTGGTGTATTTATTTTTCCAAGGCTCTTTCGTCCTGCACGGGGGTGGCTGCTTGAGTCAAGTGCACAAACGTGTGCCTCCCCACACACACGGGTTTTTGAAATTTTAATAGGAACGAACCAAGGCCGAACTCCAATCGGCGTACCGGAAATTCTCGAACATTGCACCAATTTATTTTTATGCCTCCGTGGTTCCGTCGAGAGCAGCCGGCAGCTGCAGGCATTCCCAGATTCCCACTCCCTTTCACGAATTAAAGCTTTCCTTTCCCCCCAAATGAAGGATAAAATACTTGGCTTTGATCTTTAAGTTCCCAGATTCCCCTGCTTCCTGGCCTAGGCAGACATCTTAAAGCCAGTCCTTCGTCAGGAAAATTCGAAGCCGATCGCTGCTTGAAAGTGTTGAATTTCCCGATCCTTGAATTCCCAGATTCCCGTTCTAGACTCTCAGGAATTAAAGCTTTCTTTTCCTTCGAAATGGAGGATAAAGAGCTTGTCTGTGATCTTAAAGTCCAACTCCCAACTGCTTTGATGAAAGGTCAACAGATTCATTCCACTTTCCCCAGACCTTTGCTAAGGAAACTCCCAGCCTTCGGCTACTTGAGAGTATTGAATTTCCCGATCCTGGACTGCTCCCAGCCAACCAGATTCCCACTCTGGATTCTCAGGAATTAAAGATTTCCTTTTGGCTTTGATCTTAAAGTCCAACTCCCAGCTGCTTTGACTAAACCAACAGATTCCGCTTTTTCCCAGACCTTAGGTGGGGAAGTTCCCAGCCTCCCGCTGCTTGAAAGTGTTTAATTTCCCGATCCTTGAATTCCCAGATTCCTACTCTAGACTCTGAGGAATTAAAGCCTTCTTTCCTTCGAAATGGAGGATAAAGAGCTTGTCTTTGATCTTAAAGTCCAACTCCAGACTGTTTTGATTAAAGGCCAAAACATTCCTCTTTTCTCCAGACCTTTGCTAAGGAAACTCCCAGCCTCCCGCTACTCGAGAGTATTGAATTTCCCGATCCTGGACTGCTCCCAGCCAACCAGATTCCCACTCTGGATTCTCAGGAATTAAAGCTTTGATTTGGCTTTGATCTTAAAGTCTAACTCCCAGCTGCTTTGACTAAATGAACAGATTCCTCTTTTTCCCCAGACCTTCGCTGGGGAAATTCCCAGCCTCCCGCTGCTCGGGAGTGTTGAATTTCCCGATGCTGGGAACCACTTTGCGCTTGGGAACCTGAAGCCGCAGCAATTAGCAAGACGGTAAATAAATTCTTGCTTTATGTTTCATTTATAATGCATTACAGGCGGAAGGACAGGACGGTGTTTATTTCCCGTCATTGTCCTGGGGGCCTCCTCAAATATGCAGGGATTCTCTGTGAGTGGCTTAGAGCAAAGCCCATTAAAGTTATTCGGGGAGTTTCGGCAAACTAACCCGGCTGACGGGCAGGTCTCCGCAGGATGAGTTGCCGGTTGGCTGGCCTGGGAACGGCGGCAGCGGTTGCCTGTCTCAGCCAACACAGCAGAGGAAACTTTGTCACAATGTTTGCTTTGTTGCTTTGTGAGTTGGCCGATGTCTGCCGGGCCCTTGACAAAACAAAAATGAAATTACATTCGTTTTTATTCAGGCTCCCCCCGGCCGGGTGGAAGGCGTGGCGGCCACGCCAACTCTGCCCTGTCTGACGAGGTAATCAGCGTAAAATAAAATTCCATTTCCACGGAGGGTGGAACTCCGGCGCACTCTTCTGCGAGTTTCCTTTACCTGCGGCAAAATCGATAGCTGGGCGGTGGGAATCGACGGGTGGGAATGAAATTTCTTATCTTTTTATGGGTAAGCCGCATTTTTCACACTCAGCGCCTGCCCAGCACTTGACAAAAGGCATTGAAAATCCTTACAAGTGTAAATCGCCCCTTAACCACCCCGCGTCACATGTGGAAAGCGGGTCAGAGCCGCCACCACCACCGCCGAGCCACTTGTAATTTTCCGCAAGTTTTGTAAGCGGCTTTGCTCAAGTGGGCGCCGTTTCGGAAGGTCCGGCGCGGGCGGCTCCTGTCCACCCCCCTCGCCCAAATGTCCTTCGTGCCGCTCGCTCTCATGACAGGCAATTTGCGGTCTCAATTTGTTGCGGCACCACAACAACGCCTGCCGCTGTCTAATGAACTGTGGCCAGCCGCTAATGAGTGTCATACGCTTTGGGGCGCCACACGGCAGCCCACTCACCTTGGCAGCGGCAGGCCTGCCAGCCACCCTTGCCACTTGGCTGACTCGGCTGACTCGGACTTGGTGCTGTTCTTGGGCCTCTCTTGTTTAATCGATTAACAAGCCGCAGCCGCCCCCGGCCCTTTGTCAGCGCCGTGGCCTTAACCCTCTTTTGTGTCCACCAGGACGGCTGGACGGCGTTTCTTTTCAAGTTTAATTGCCGCAGTTGTTGCCTCCGACATGTGTCTTCTGTTTCTGCGGCTATCGATTACAAGACTTGAAACCAGGTTGATTTCGTTTCTCGCCTTTTTTAATTGCTTAAAGTTTTTCCCTCGATCTAAGCAAAGGCCATAAAGCCGGGCGAAGGGCTGTCAGAAGTTGCCATTAGCCGGGCTCGGAAGACGTGACCGGGATATCGCAGCCGAAAACAAAAAACAAAATGGTTTTTATCAATTCCCCGAGGATGCCCGGCCACTTAACGTGCCAGGACCGGGCCCCGGGGCGGGCCATGTAATCGTAAAAATAAATTCAAAGTCTGCGGTACCAGGAACTGCGGAGGGCCGGCCGCCCAGCCCGTTTTGTGTTATGTAAAAGTCGACTCGATTTTCTGGCCGCCCCCGCTCGGGGAGGCCTATAAATCAAAGCATTAACGGGGCGTGGCTAGGCGCCCGGCCCACACGCATGGCAAAATTTTTGGCCACCCCTGCGAGTGTGCGGAGTTTCATGTTCTTCGCCCACAAATTGATTCGGTCATAAATAACCAAAGGTCCCAGCCGCCGACCCCCTCAAGGTGACTTATAGTTTCTCCTGCCTTCCACCTTTAATTTAGTTGTACTCCAGGATTAATGCTTCCGCCCAAGACGGCAAGTGGAATGCGAACATTTGTGGGGCTACAAATGCGTGGCAATCAGCCACACCATCGGACCCGCCATCAACTTCTGATGTCTGCCAGACGGCCTACCCACCCTGGAAAATCTCTAAACATCCGGCGGAGTGCGCCGCACCAAATGGCCGAATTGCCCGGGGCTCCCCTGGGCCGGGACCGATTTTATCAGCCAGCATCTAGACAAATGCGTTACTTGTTTCTCGTTTAGCTTATTACGAGCCACCTTCCGCCCGCCCAGCCGCCCAGGGTGGGTGGCGGGTGCGCCGCCCTTTGTTTTGACATGAAACCGCTATGAACACATCAGCGTTACAAACGCGTCTACAAGGCAAACAATCTAATGACAACGGAGGCTTGGCAGGGTGGCTGTGGGTTCTTCTGTTGTTTGTCCTTTGTGTTTGCCAGGGAAATTTATATTTATTGCCTTCATTATACGGCAGCAGCCGCAGTCGCACCAGCCAGCCGACCGGTGGGCCTGTCACTCAGGTCGATAATTTTAATGATTTAACGACGGAACACGCAAATTTCATTACGGCGTTTGGGGACTTTTATGCGTCATCGTCTCAGAATTTGTCACTGTTTCTTATCAACCGACTCGTGGGGCTCGATTGGACTGGACTACCATTGACCCCCCTGGACATTCCGTCTTCATTCTACGCACAAATCATTGGCACTTGAGGGGTTTTTCGGTGGACTGATAAAAAACCAATCAATTAAAAGGTGGCGCTATCTAGAAGATCCCACAAAGGCCAGCGCATGGAATCCCAGAAAACCCCTCGACATTGATTAATCATTTTGTTTTGATTTAATTGGCCACTCGAGAGGCCGAGGTGACGGGCTGATTAAACTTGGGATTCTCATAGTGACACGAATTTGTCACCGGCTTAATTTTGGAACTTCCAATCATTTTTACTATGAAAATAGAAACACAAACGAAGTTAAATCACCGAAAAGACAATCAAAAGAACAGGAAATTAAGAAAACTCTGCAAGCCGAAGTTCTAGGATCAAATTTGCGAGAAAATGTGTGAGAAAGAAAAGTAAATTTTCAGCAGATTTAAGATATTATCAAAGCAACAAATTCTTCTTTATCGCTATGATAAGCAAGACGGCGTAGAGCCCGCTGAAAGTTGGAGATGAAAGAACACTCAAGTATTCATCACCTTATTTCACCATGAGATAATTTTTGGTTGTTTTTTAATCTTTTGAAAACGTTAAATTTTGAGATTTGCTGGAATTCTATACAGAACTCTCAGCTATAAACTATTCCTTTATCTTCATAATCTCCAAATAAGAAGTCTTGATGACTTACAATTTTATCCTTCTCTTTTTTTTCGTGAGTTGGAGGAACTCAAAGGCAGATGAGGAGCTACTACATTAAATAAAATTTCACCAAAAAAACTATTCTTATATAAACTTTGGAATGAAAACTTCCGATGACTTCCAATACGTCCTGTTCTTTAGTTTTTTTCTCGACTCGATTTTAAAGATTGAACCGACCGGCGTAAAGAGAAAAGAAAGAAAGAGAATGAAATCCCATGTAAAACTATTCCTTTCAGTTTCTAATCTTTCGAATTAAACCTATCAACGCCTCCATTCTTTTTCTCGACTTTAACTAAAAGGAACTGAAAGTAGAATTGCACCCAGCAGAAGATCTCAGCTATAGAGAAGTCTCAACTATAAAACTATTCTATCGATTTTATAACCCTCTGAATATTTCAATTCCAGACTCTCCATTTTTCCTTAATTCAAATTAAAAGATAAAAATTTTGTGCCACAGAAGAACTATACATAAAGTTATGTTTAATGTTAAACTATTCCTTCAAATTTAAACCCTTTTAAACTAAAACTTTCCACTGTCAGCCTCCTCTTTTTCTCGTCTTCAACTTAAAGGAATTGAAAGAAGATTTGAGCCCCACAAAAACAATTATAGATATCTCAGCTATAAAAAAATCCCAGCAATAAAACTACTCCTTTAATCTTATAATCGTCTGAAGAAGCTTTCGATGATTTCCAATTTCAGCCTCCCCATTTTTTTCTAGACAGGAACCGAAAGGAAGAATTTAATCCCACAGAAAGAACTATAAGTAGTCCCAAATGTAAAACTATTCCTTGAAATTTATAACCATTCAACTGAAAACTTTCGATGGCTTCCAATTTCAGCCCCCACTTTTTTTCTTGACTGGAACTCAGAATTGAGCCACACAGAAAAAAAAAATCCATCCTTTGAGAGCTTAAAAGTTTTTCTGTGCTCTGTTCGTTCTCTTCAGGTGGAAGGTGTTGAAAAATTTCGTCCTTCCGTTGCATAACCAACCAGAGGCACATGCG